>JASANE010025581.1:0-25892 GCA_030248225.1 Trileptium ribeirensis
AACACAACATCATATAAGTTTTACTGCGAGCACAACAATGCGTGAAATAATACCGCAACGCTATAAAGTTTGAAGCAACAAAGTGAGAAATTTTTATAAGTCAATATATTTACATCTACCAGCGCAACAGACTGCAATACCCATAAGACAAATCGTGATCTTTTGCAACCACATAAAACAACTCAGAATTTCGCCCACAAATCAACATTTTGGATTTTGGCACATACAAAAAATATAAAATAATCGAACAACGCTGAGATTAAGCACACTATTGTCGTTGTTACTAGTGTTAAGAAATAGCCGGCTTGGAAGTCATAGGACCGGCCGTCGGCAGCCCGGTAAAATTTTGGGTCGGCTGGTGGCTCAAAGTCGACCAACGGCGTAGCAGCTGAGCGACGGCCAATGGACGGGTGACTGCCAAGAAGCTTCTCTTATTACGATACAAATTTCCAGATAATCTCGACAAAATTATATTACTGTGCAAAATTGTTGTCATTACACTAAGTGATATATAATTTTTTGCACATTTATGAAACTAGTGTTGCTTTTAGTACGCTGTGTTAAAAATATAGCCTTTTGTAAACTTTTAATGGTGTTAAATTTATAAAGTTTCCAATGCCGAGAATACCAAGATTTTTTGACTAAGGTTTCTGTTCAAACGGTAAAATTTTTCGAATGATGTTTTGCTTGTAACTTGAGAAACACCGAAGATTTTTTCAATAATTCATTGTAAATATATAATCCAAACTAAATACATTTTATGCCAGTAAACGCAACAATGTATCTAGAAGTTAAGGTTTTTCTAAAACTTTAGAATTTTAGCCTGATATGGGTAATCTCGGCATTATTGTCCGGATAATGTGGACCTTACAGGGTAATATCGATATACTACGTTTACGCAGAATACATTACGTGCTAAAATTGAGTTTAGATGGTCTTCTGATGAGATTACCCCGATTCTTCTACATGTATTATCATAGGATATATGCCAACTGTCGCCATTACATAGACTTACCATATCTGATAAGCACATGTTTATGTTATATATGCAGACAAAAGCAAAATAAACAATTCCCTTGTTAACAAAAGTTTATCTTTGTTTCAATACATATTCAGGAGGGAATTAAGTGTGGTCTATTTATGGATAAAAGTCAACGCATCTACACTCTTGTCAATCTTTCACAGCCAAAAATATTTCACAGAAGGAAATCCGCCAATCCGATCTGAGTCGGCAAGACAGCAATAACCGCATACTGGTTAAAATTCAATGACAAAATCACGGCTGTATCCTCTTAATCCAGTTATACACGGCGATCCGCATGAGTCCAGTTATACGCGACGAAGCTTTGCCCTGCACTGCAAGCCAACGAGCAATACCATCATTAGCATAGAGCAAAATAATGAAAATACTAACTATGCGTAAAAATGGCCATAAATCTGTATTACAAGTACGAAATAAAATGTTTCTATCTTGCAAAATCTTATATAATCTATATCGCTTTATGGATGAGCCAGTGATCCATACTGTTCCACTCTGTCATTATTATTATTATTGCCTATATGTAAAAATTGCTTAGCTATGTATATATAGGTTGCAGGAAGAATCTCAAATTAGAAAGTATGTTAAATGTTTTTGAGTGTGTTTTAAAGGTTGGTGTTAGGTATATTTTTGCATTAGGGGCTAGATATAGGTGCTAAACGACGAAAGGATGTCAAGCAAGTGCTGAAATTTGGGTAGGGGTGGAATTTAAACCCACGGCCTCCCGCTATTATATCCGCAAGCAGATGCCATAAAGACTAAACTATCCCTGCCCGACATCGAAGTAGATATAAAGCTGCTAAATTCAACAGTTTGAGAAAATCACAAAACTTAAAAACATAATCTCAAATTTAAATTGTTTGGCCGTTAACGTTAGCTAGCTATGTTATTCCAAAATATTAATAAATATTATATATTTGACAAAATAGAATGGATGTTGGTGACTCGCAACAGAAAACAACAAATTAAATCTTAGTTATATGTTCGGACGAGCTAATTACAGAAAGGGATATGATTATGCAAATTAGGTAACACCGATAGTGTTACGTATTCGTTTTTGTAAATTCACTTACGCTGTGTCTGTTTGCTGACAAGTCTGTTTAGCGCATAGTTCGTTGTACCGTTTCGCTATACGTTTTTTTGATGAACCGTGATGGCACCTTCAGGTAGCAAACATTTTCAGCCTAAAGTGTCCTCGAAACGGAGGAAATCTCAGGCAACTTCGTCGTCATATCTGACTCATCTGATTCTTGTAAAATAGATAAATCAGATTTGAAGTTCCTGTCAAATCATGAACATTTGGAATTTTTGCGCAAGCTTAAAAAGCGTGTTGAAAAATGCTTTAAAGTTGGAAAATCATATAAAGATCGAGGTGCAAACATGCCTTCGCTGGTTAAGGGTTTAAAGAAGGTATTGTCCCTGTTGCGGAAGAGGAAAAAGGAAATCCTTCTGCCGGATTCTGTTGGTTACCGCACGGCTTCTCTCCTTTCTCGTTCTAAAGCGTTGGGTTTTTCTGCGACGGAAAGCCTTGTCGTGGGTATGCAGGCATGTTCGTCTTCTGGTACCGGTTCACCGAATGTTTCGCCTGGTGTTAGTCCGGTACATCCGTTCGTGGTGGCCGAGCGTTGGGGGGCGCCAGTGCTCGGCAACGTTTCTTTGGCCCACGCAGGATGCCAACAGCACGGGATAAATGTTTCCTTTGTGGTGAATCCGGCCATTTCGTCAGTTCCTGTCCCAGGAATTCTGTGCCTCAACGTAAAACAGCTGTCCCCACCGCCTGAATTCCGGCACGACACTGATCGTTTGTCACTCAGCGTGGATGGAGCCGAGTTACTGTAAAGTGAGTTAACGGTTCTTATTGCAGAACATTCTGCTTTGAGCTGAGTCAACTGGGTTAAGGGTCGCTTGGGTCGCGCGCATTCTTTTTGGTGTAAACATGCTTTCAATTCTTTGGTGCGGTCTACTATTTGCAAGGGTTACGTGTTGCCACTTGTTGGAAATGTTCCATTTAGGCTTCGCAACAATAAATCGGTTTTCAGATTCATATTTTTGTCTCACAGGAGCTTGCTGTTCTCCTGGAGTAAGGTATCCTTCGTAGAGTAGCTCAGGGGGAATTAGTTTATTGTATTAGTCCTCTGTCTGTTGCTAACAGTAGTGGTAAATTGCGTTTAATTTTAGATTGTTTTTTAAACAAGTGGATCGCAAAGTTTAAATTCAGGTTGGAATGTATTGATAAGTTTTTTAGTTTTTTTCGCAAAGGTTGGTATCTCGCCAAATTGGACCTAGAGTCTGCATACTACCACGTGGATATTGCTGTTCCTTCCCAGAAGTATCTTGCGCTTAGTTGGCGTGTGGATGGTGTCTGTTATGACTATGTATTTACTTCGTTGCCTTTTTGGTATTTCCTCCGCACCATATATTTTTAACAAAATCATGCGCACTTTTACTTTGAAATGACGCAGTGTCGGTGTTGTTTGTTTGTGGTTTTTTTGATGATTGTTTATTGACTGCACCGTCCAAAGAAATTTTGTTTTTGCACACAAAACTAGTTTTGGAGAATCTAAAAGCATCAGGATTTGTCGCTAATACAGAAAAATCTGAATTATCCGGTGTTCAGCGTTTAACTTTCTTAGGTATCATCTTTGATGCGGGCAAGTTCTGCGTGGCTCTGCCCGCGACAAAGCAGCAAACAATATTGAACCTCTTGCGCGTGAGGTCTCCATGGCTACCGCGGTTCCCGCTCGTTATTTGCTGAGATTCACGGGTTTTATTGTCGGGCAAGGTAGTTTTTAGTAACCAACCTCTTTTGCGAACCAGAGGAATTTATGCTGCTGTGGCGGCTGTAAATCATTGGGATGATTTGGTCCCTATCTCGCGTAAGTTGCAGGCAGATGCCATATTTTGGTTAAATAGTTTATCTTCTATTTCAAAGCGTATTTTAGAACCCTCTTCAGACATTATTTATGAAATGCGTTCGGATGCTAGTGCAACCGCGGGGGCCGCGGTTCTCTTCGCACGAAACCACACTTAGTTCGACGTATCGTGAAATGTTAGCAGCACTTCGGGGTCTGCAGGTTTTTTGCAATGTTTTGCAGGGAAAACCGGTGATTTGGAAAACTGATATATATTTGACAAAATAGAATGGATGTTTGTGAGTCGTAACAGAAAACAGCAAATTAAGTCTGTGTTATATCTTCGGACGAGCTAATTACAGAAAGGGGATATGATTATGCAAATTAGGTAACACCGATAGAGTTACGTATTCGATTGTAAATTCACTTACGCTGTGTCTGTTTGCTGACAGGTCTGTTTAGCGCATAGTTTGGTGTATCGTTTCGCTCCCACCCTACCCCCCTCTCTTATGCGCGTTCTATTTATATCTTGTTTTTAGCTTTAATATGTCGTTCTTCTCGGTGTGAGACGTTGGTTTCGGAACAGATCGATGCTGTGGATCGCGATTCATTCGTGGATGCCATGCTTGCTTCTATTTCTGTCAATTCAACGAAACTGTATGTTCAGTATTGTGTCCAGTTCAGGCAATGGTCGCTCTGTGTTTACGTTAACAATTTTCCTTTTCCCGTGGGCTCTTTTCGTGCGGTACTTTTCCTATGCCGGAAGTTTGATTGTTTAACTTCGGCAAATTCTGTAGGTACAATTGCGGCCGCTTTTGGGTGGGTTAATTCTTTTATGGGTAAAGGTTTAAATTTAATGACTGATAAGGTATTTGTTAGATGTGTTAATGGTATTAAAAGAAGACTATCAAGACCCGTCAAAAAGGAGTCGCCTCTGACGGCACAGTTGGTACCCCACATAGTTCGCAAAAATATTTTGCCTTCCGCCACTTTATCAAATTTGCGAATTTATTTTCTTTTAATTTATCTTTTTTTATGCGGTTCAGTGAAGTACAGTCTTTATATTTTACGGATGTGACAGTTTTTCCGGATCATTTGAAAGTTCTTATTAAAACTAGTAAAAACGATCAGCTTCGTAAAGGTAATATATACTGACATAATTGTGGCATCTGACGATGATGTTTGTCCGATCAAGGTATTTCGTCGTTAAAAAGCGGTAGTATCGGCTCATTGTTCTGACATTTCTAGTTTAAATGTTTTGTTTACGTTGCGGCCCGACTCTGTTTCCAAATCATTGCGTCCAACCATGAAGCCGCTTTCTTATGATTGTGCGAATAAAATTCTTAAATCTGCTGTTACGCCGCGTTCACATTAAGTTGCGTGCAGTGACTGCACACCGTGTCACAAATGCAACAGTTTTGCCACGAATTCAAAATTGTGTTTGTGGCAATTGTTTACGTCTGCCACGAAAACGTGGCAATACATATGCAATTCCATGCCGTCTGAGACCTAAGCAGCAGTAATGACACGGCGTGATGTGGCAATGTATTTCTACTGCCACGTTTTCGTGACAATACTGCTACCTATCCCCATGCTGTCGTGGCTTTGGTGCAGCAACGACACATTGTGGCTTTGGTAAAGCACTGCCACGCTGCGGCTTTGTTGGTGCAGTAAGTAACTACACGCTGTTACCTCGGTAAGGCAATATACATATATGGACCGAAGTCCAAGGGGATAGCATTCGGCCTTCCAGGGTGGGTAAGCCGGTCGGCAGGGAGATGTAGTCGCGGGGAGGGCCACTTCTTATATGTTCGGAACCTGAGGCGCCGTCGAATGAAGGTTGGACAACCTGTAAAGGGAGGGGGTAGCCAAGGCCTTTGGGGGGGACGAAGCCTCGGGAGTAACCCCTCAACGAGCATGTGCAGTAATCACATCCATGCATCCAACATGCGATCCAACCCAATGTTATTCTCTAATTGGCCGTTTCAAATTGTCCTCCTCAATAGAAGCGATAAATCTGAATTCAAAAGACGAGTTAGATGTCAAATAATGAATTAATGGTCTATGTATTATCAGTTCGGTTTTTCAATTTTAAAGAAATTAAGACGAATATGAATTTCTCGGCGACATCAGCTGCTTTATGTTTTATTTCGTTTTTATGCTCGTCATTTGGAGCTCTTACTGATAATGCTGAACGAGCGAAGCGTGGAGATCCGCATCACTTGGCAAAAAAAAGTCATAGGTCATAGTCGATAAACTAGTCTTTTCTTATTACAAATAAATACATGTGTAGTGGGGTAGATCTGTACCGGTCGTATTTTCTAAGGTCACAGTGAAATTATGATGACAATATTGACTGTTACAACACACAACATTATATAGCCGTGAACTAAATTCTCTATTATCGTTGTTAAAATTGTCAAATAGCTGTGCTATGGTAGTGCAAAATTCTTTGAAATAGCAATCTGTTTCGGTAATGGCAACTATATTTCTAGCCATGCGGCAATTTGAACAGTGTGTCAACAATAGAATGATTTGCTAAATAAAGCGTTGCCAGAATTCCTCTTTCTACGACATTGTGAAACGAATGCAACATATAATATATTGCGTATAGACGCTAACAATTTACCAACACATTGAACATCAGCGTTAATACCACAAAATACATATATATTAAACATAATATTGAATGAAATTAGATTATATATCTAATTTTTTTAATATTCAATTGCTCCACGAGAAATTTTATTACAGATGGTTACGATGGCGTTGCAACTCCAAAGTGGATGTTACAGCACTCAAAGGTAAGGGTAAGTCAGCCTTCCGTTGCCCTAACACTTGAGGGTCTGTCCTTCGCCTTCCTCACATTTCTTTCTATGCAAAAATATGCTATATTTAGTGTCTCGTGATTATTAAATAGGATATGACGAATTCTTCCCTAAACGATCTTATATAAAACTAACCTACAGTGCAATATGATATAAACGGTTACAGGATTTCCTGAGGACATTGCTTCAAAACAGCATAGATACGAAACAATGGTTTGCATCACTTCGTTGTAAATTGAAATTTGATACCAACCATTTTTATTAACAAAGGCGGTATGGATGGCAGTTGAAATCTTTGTCATAGCGAAAACCGGTTGTGAAAGGGAGAGACAAGTGCGTTATATTTCCTTGTATAATCTATTGTTGACAGATACATGTCTTCGATTAACATAATGAAAAGCTAACAATATAATCAAGAGTAGCCCCTCCGGTCCCACCCGTAGCACCATGTATGATTGCAATTACTTACTTTCTGGCAATACTGTTGGTGCTTGCTGTACCAAGAAAGCCACAGCGTGGCGGTGCATTGCCAAAGCCACAACGTGTCGTTGCTGCAACAAAGCCACGACGGCATGTGGATATGTAGCGCCATTGCCACGAGAACGTGGCTGTAGAAATACATTGCTACACCACGTCGTGTCATTACTAGTGTTTAGGTCTCAAACGGCATGGAATTTCATATGTATTGCCACGTTTTCGTGGCAGAGGTAAACAATTGCCACAAACACAATTTTTAATTCGTGGCAAAACTGTTGCAGTTGTGACACGGTGTGCAGTCACTGCACGCAACTAAATGTGAACGCGGCATTAGTGCCTGCAATCTTGATCCTGCTATGTTTGGCACCCATAGTCTTAGGGACGGCGCTGTAACGTCAGCAGCTGCTAAGGGGTTATCCGACGGATTAATTAGATTACAGTGTCTTTGGTCGGGTAATGCTATCAAAGGCCGTTATATAGAAGATTCGTTTGATTCTCGTATTGCTATTTTGCGAGCACTGTTGTAAATAATTTTTTGGAAAATATTTCATTTTTTCAGATTGGTTTTCTTTTCGCGTGACTGGTCACGAGAAAACTGTCAAATTGGAGCAGAAGCCTTCATTATGGCATGGGTAGTACAATTGTAACTCGGGTATTGTTTAATATATGTGGGTTGTTATGGTTTCAGACCTAAATACAGTTTAGGTTGGAAATAAACTGTATTCTTATATGTCTCGCTGGATTTTGCATGTGTGATTTATCCCGGAGTGTAATCTGCTGTTGCCGCCGCATTTCGTGTACGAACTTACAATATTGTTGTTGCCGCTTATTTGAACATGCAATGTCTAGTTTGTGCTCACGCAAGAAATATTGGCAGAGAAGTAGATTTCGTTGATGCAGGAGCCAATGTCTCATTTTCTTAATATGTTATATCAGTTATTATATTATAGTCAATATTGTTAATTCAGTTATATCCAAATTTTAGTTCATTGCCTTAAAAACCTACGCAACGGTCGCAAAGTCTAATGAAGATAACCCAACTTGATCAGTAAAGTTTGTTGAAGTATCAGAGTTGCAAACAAATCCAGACAACGTCAAGTGCAACTTTGAATCCATACATAACGTTTAACTTAAATATTAAAAAAAGAATGTGTTTCGTATTACCTTTCATTGATACCACAAAGGTAAAATTATGATCTCTTAAATGAAATGGCGGAAATATACGTAACACGTCTCGTAAAACTGAATAATATAAATATGGCGCCAATTTTGGCTCTAATACTCAAGACAGAAGACCGCTCCAGTCCACTGTCATAAAAATCGTAAACAGCGAAATGATGTCAATACTGGCAACTTCACAATCAAAGGAATTTAGACGAATATGAGAGTAGATACTCTGGATAACTTATAATGTAGCGGATATAGGAATAAACCATGCGGGACCCCGAGGCGGCACAACTAACCACTCCTTTCCAAAGCGACGTACCCGCCCGCCCCTCTAGCCCCGAGGATGCCCCCGTGGCGCTGCGCCCCTCCCCCCTCTCCCAGACGCCACCGCTCCCCTCCTGAGGCGCCGCACTCCAAGCCCCAACGACCACCTCTACCCCATTGGCAGGTCGAAGGTCCCCGGGCACCCATACCGTATAACGTTCAAGCTAAACACAAAACATCACAATCCACGCTACGCACTTGCCTCGAAGCGTCGGAATCATTTCCCAGACATAGAAAATATAAAAATTTATCAAGTTTATAGATATTAAATCCGAGGTACCGGGTTCCCGGTAAGAATTAGCCCTGGCTTTTTCCCACGCCATATCGAGAGGCTATTTATTTCTGTCGGTGTAGATATTCGACCTGTGGATGTTTAGTAATATGTATCTCGTATTCACCATTTAGCCGTCATAATGAATAACAGGGGTATTTTTCCTTGCGTTCGTGACTGATGTACACTTCATTGCATTAGATGTTGCTTATTTCAGATATTTCTAGACATTTCAATATGGACATAACTGCACATTTAAAACAATCAATATATTTATTATTCTTCCATTTTTACTCCCTAGTATGCCGGAAATACCTGATGAAGTTCTCGTTGATTTGAGAAGGCAGGCAAGTTTCCAAGCGAGTGGACTGGTGGCGCTTTCAAAAACCGTCTTGGTCAACTGCAAGATCGGGCTGCCAGGTTCACCATACAAAGTGGTTGACTGTATAAAATTAATACATAATGCTTGTCTTAACCTTTAGCATTTTACCGACACATAGCTAAACTCTACGGAAATACCATCATCTGCCGTGGCCTTTAAACATGGCATCGCCATCGTTGGCTTACCGAGTTATACTTATAGTGAAATTTCGCCCAATTGAAAATTATTTCGGCCACATTACGAAAAAGGTTCTTGCTCACAGCGTCTCGACATATAATATTAAGCCCCATATCGAGAGAAGTGGTGTATTGATTACTAACAAAGCCAATGACTTAAATGTTTTCGCCGCCTACAATGAACTGGCAGAAGGTGTCTTCGGAAAAATTCGGCCTGCCAGCCTCTGTCAGCGTTCCATACGTAAAGGCGGGTAAACGATTGGAAGAGCCGCCTGAAATTCACGACATTGGGAGCGATGGAAACTGCTTTTTTAGAGCAATTAGATTTTGTGTGGAAGGTTGCGAAAAAAGCTGGCAGATATTTCGAGATACGTTGGTTCATCATATGGAGATAGAGTTGAACCAACAGCTCACAGATATGATGTATCTATAAGGATACATAAACTTACCTGAACGCGAGCAGAATGAAAACACCTGGTGTTTGGGCAATGGAATGCGAAATCATTGCAGCTGCAGCGTTCCTTCGTATAGAAATTTCAGTTTATTCCAGCGGTGGATCAGCGACAGGGGTTAAACGTTGGTTGGAATTCAAGCCATCTGTTATAGGTGAGACTGATGATCATACATATGTACAATTTATCTAAACCATCTTGGTGAAAACGATTTTATGAAGTCGTCTTAGAAGTTACTGATTAAAATATTCGTTTTCAAGGTTTAGAACGCTGGGACTTTATTCTTCTAGGTCTCAGTTTCTGTTAAGTCCACATTATCAGCTTTATACATTTTCGATGTGACTGCATATTTTGTGAGTAATTGGGAGAATCTTCTACATAGAGTGCATACGTAAATGCTGAAATGTCAGTCATTAGCTGTAGAAATCAGACATTTTCTGTCTGTGTATTTTGCACGGGGCAAATAAGCCTGGGCCAATTCTTCGCCGAATAAGCATCAGCTTGGGCCAATGCTTCCCCGGGGAAGAATTGGCCCGTAACACCGACGGGGGCCGCCGTGTACTCGTGCGCGACCGCCCAGCGGACTGTGCCGATGGGCGGTGGGGGTTGCTACGGCGCCTTTGATACCTATGCTGTCAGTCAGAAAGGGAAGGGGAGTCCAAGACTTAGGGTAACCTCCTATATGAACCTGTGTGATCATATTCATATGTTCATGCGATGGGAGACTGAGATGGAACTCGGATCCTATCCTGAAACCCTCTGGATAACCGCCGATGCCTCCCTCCGGGCAGGTAGCCTGGACACCACTAGCTTTGCAACCACTTCCATGTCCTGACTTTGACAAAATTGGCAAAAATACAATGTTAATTGCTTAAAATAGGATGAAAATTAGAAAAATTTGCATTCCGTGGTGACCTCCTTCGACGGAGGGGCTGATTCCCACTTGGAGAGGAAAAAGGCCTCACCTCACCCTAAGAACATGCGCTATCTCTCCGCACTCGAGTATGTATGATAGCATAATTACAGTTTTTGTATTTTTCCTAACTTACCATATGCGCAGAGATAGACATTTGCATGATTGACCCCCGTTATACAACTCTGCATCCAATGGTAGAATACTTTTATCTAAATGCATCAATTCCATTTTGCTATGGCACTTTGAAGAAGTTGTCCAATTTGATCAGGTACTAATTCACCGTTTAAACTGAATATAGGGCCCCGGTGGTTCGCCGTTCGGCTCAAATCGAAAAAGTGACCAAATTTTAGTCCATGGGGATAGTGGATGGAAGATATTAAGCAAAGGACTTGGTTAAAAATCCGTAACAAAAGCTCTTCGCCGGTTAAAGTGATAACAAATAAGAATATCAGAGCGATTTGCGAACAGGGATATTCTCATATGGAAAAGGATGGTTTTTCGGAAATATGGTAGATCTCTTGTATGAAGTCCGCTTAACTAGGATAAAGTGAAAGTGCTCCTATTGACTTGTATGAGAAGTTATAATGAGGTTGTTTTAATTGGACAAGCAACAGTTGTCTTTTACAGCAAATGGCTCGAAAAGTATTACGTTACCTATACAGCAACAACCAATATTAAAGATTTGAGGAGACATAACTTACGTACAGCCCATCCAATAATATATTTTAAATTTAACGAATTATACCATTGAAAATCAATTAAAATATTTTCTTTATTTTTAATAGAATGTTTCTCTGAAATTTTACAGAAATGAACTTCAGAGAATGATTTATTTGAATTATAAAGAATATTCTATTAAATTTAAAAGAAACTTTTGTGAAAATAATTTAAAATAAGTTTTTTAAAAAATTCAAAGAAATTATTTTCAGTGTATATGTATAATTCGCTTAGCTTTGTATATATTCGTTTGCAGGAGGATCTCAAATTAGAGAGTATTTTACTAAGCAATGAAGGAGAAAACCGACAACAATGTCAAGGCGAAGAACGCATTCACTATCAAGCTTGGCTAGACGTCGTAGACTTCAAATGATGTTATTCCCTTATGCAATAGTGCCACAGCAATTTTAATGACAACCGTTTATATAGGTTCAAAAAAGAAATTTACTGTATCGAACAGATTTTAAACAGGTTTCAATCGCATAATGTTCATGTCAAAACACGAAACCTTGAAAATCATAGTGTAAAAGTTATATTTTGTAGTTTTATAAAGTATATCTTTACTTGCAGTACCTAAGAGTGTGTAATGCCACTTTTTGCAAACCGTGTAGTTCTAAAACTGCTATTTAGAGATGCTGAAGCACCAGAATAAACAGCAGGTTTATTTTGCCATAGATATAGTCCCGTCACCAAAAATGCAAAAAATTGAAAGTTCGTATAAAAACATAAAAAAATATCTTGCTCTCATATATAGGATCAATAATTTTAGAATATAAAACAACTGATCTGGCATGAAGTTTTAGTATTTTACGCTGTATTTTGATATATATTTTTAGTAATATTACAGGTGATCCAAGGATTCCGGCACGGAACCGCTGGTGCGTGGTTTCAGCCTGCTGGAAGATATGTATATTTTGGAAACTTGCAATAACAACATGATGCAACAAAATATATATGAAAAAATAACGATATTTTGCTCATGTTTTCTAAGATTTTACGCCCGTCTTCTTAGCCCCGAGTAGAGGGCGGCTGTGAGGCTGTGTTTTTTGAAACCCATCCACAGCTACCATATACGCCCGCTTTTATACATCGAATTGTCGACTCAAAACACCATCCTTCTTTAATCATCCAAAAATCTTGAGAGATTAGATTTTGGCCCCCGGGTAACGTCCCGTGAACAAATACTTCTAACAACACTTACCCGCTAGCGCCACAGCATCCATCTATGCCCGACTAACATCATCGACTAACAATTCCGAAGATCCACACTTCGACACAGACAAAAACACAGAAGCGCAGAGCGCCACCACGCAAAGCCTCCAACCGCAACAAACAGAAACGGGAAGTCCATCAAAAGCCTAAAAATCCTCACCAAAAAATAGAAAAGAATAATACGAGTATCATAGGACACGACTTCCCCCCCCCGCAATTAACAACGCTGTGTGCTTTCTGCTAATCAAACATGCTCTCAATCAAATCTACTACAATCAAACAATCCCACAAAAACACACCACGATCAGCCCAAACAGCAAAAACTTACTTAAAACCTCTTATACCTCCACATAACCAACCTACATTTAATCACAAATCCAAGCCTACATATAAACCACAACAGCACGCAAGCGAGCTCAAATTTCTCCCATACAAAAAAAAAAGACGCAACACCACGCTATTAGCCAATCGAGCAACAAAGACAAAACGAGCCAAAACAGGCGAAAACCGAAACATAGAGACAAAAATCCAAACCAAATTTTCTTCAAACACACAGCATAATTCTCCCTACTGTTTATAATTTTTTGTGGTGTTAAATATAGATCTTGATTCATTTTCTTAAAATCATGATATTGTTGTTGAAAAGTCGCGTCCGACTACTGTAATTTATTCATTATTACGATAATAATTTTACAGGTGACCAGGATTTTCATACGCTGATCTCTATGGACTATCCCGATTACTACTACGTCCTTAGTTGCGGTTGGAATCGACAGCTTTGCCAGTGGTGGCGAACTCATGCAAGCTACTCAGCGGTGTTCGATCAGTACTATACGTGTAACGATAGTGTACGGATCTATCATGGAAATTGTAATACCAAGATCCCAGATGAATGAATTAGATCGGGACATAGATGGACTGCTGTGGCAGCCATAAGCGGGTAAAGTGCTTGCCTTAAGACAAGTCCAATATCAGTAATTATATAACGGCAAATGACATTAGTCCCAATACTTTCTACAAATACAGCGACAGAAATGAAATCAATGTTTTCTCCAAAAAGATGCTAAGATCTCTCCAAACAGTTTCGGATGACATTAACAGTTCCTAATGCGAAAACTGTGTTTTTGTTTCAGTCCGTAACTAATTCATTTCGATATAATCTATTTTATATATATACAAAGCGGTTGCTTTGTATAAATGTTGTAGCTGTGGATGGGTTTCAAAAAACACAGCCTCACAGCCGCCCTCTACTCTCGGGGCTAAGAAGACGGGCGTAAAATCTTAGAAAACATGAGCAAAATATCGTTTATTTTTTCATATATATTTTGTTGCATCATGTTGTTATTGCAAGTTTCCAAAAATATACATATCTTCCAGCAGGCTGAAACCACGCACCAGCGGTTCCGTGCCGGAATCTTGGATCACCTGTAATATTACTAAAAATATATATCAAAATACAGCGTAAAATACTAAAACTTCATGCCAGATCAGTTGTTTTATATTCTAAAATTATTGATCCTATATATGAGAGCAAGATATTTTTTTATGTTTTTATACGAACTTTCAATTTTTTGCATTTTTGGTGACGGGACTATATCTATGGCAAAATAAACCTGCTGTTTATTCTGGTGCTTCAGCATCTCTAAATAGCAGTTTTAGAACTACACGGTTTGCAAAAAGTGGCATTACACACTCTTAGGTACTGCAAGTAAAGATATACTTTATAAAACTACAAAATATAACTTTTACACTATGATTTTCAAGGTTTCGTGTTTTGACATGAACATTATGCGATTGAAACCTGTTTAAAATCTGTTCGATACAGTAAATTTCTTTTTTGAACCTATATAAACGGTTGTCATTAAAATTGCTGTGGCACTATTGCATAAGGGAATAACATCATTTGAAGTCTACGACGTCTAGCCAAGCTTGATAGTGAATGCTTTCTTCGGCCTTGACTTGTTTTCGGTTTTCTCCTCTCATTGTTTAGTCAAAAATACTCTCATCAATTAATCCTTCCTGCCAACAACGAAATAAACACCTATACAAAGCTAAGCGAATTATTACATATACACTGAAAATAAATTCTTTGAAATTTTTAAAGGAATACTTCTTTGAAATTATTTTCACAAAAGTTCTTTAAAATTCAACGAATATTCTTTAAAATTTAAATAAAACATTCTCTGAAGTTCATTTCTGTAGAATTTCAGAGAAATATTCTGTTAAAAATAAAGAAAATATTTTAAATAATTTTCAATGGTATCATTGCATTTTTAAATTTAAAATATATTATTGTATGGGTCTTTTTGTAAGTCTATGTCTAACCTAAATCTTTTAATATTGTTTGTTGCTCTAGTAGGTAACGTAATACTTTTCGAGCCATTTGCTGTAAAAGCCAACTGTTGCTTGTCCAATTAAAACAACCTCATTATAACTTCTCATACAAGCCAATCAGACACTTTCACTTTATCCTATGCCTAAGCGAACTTCATACAAGATCTACCATATTTCCGAAAAACCATCCTTTTCCATATGAGAATATCCCTATTCTCAGATCGCTCTATTATTCTTATTTGTTATCACTTTAACGCGCCGAAGAGCTTTTGTTACGATGTTCTAACCATCCTTTGCTTATATCTTCCATCCACTCTCCATCCATACTTAAAATTTCGTCACTTTTTTTCGATTTGAGCCGAACGCGAACTACACAGGCCTTATATTCAGACTTTAGAGAAACGGTAGAAATCGTACCTAATCAAATTGTAACTACTTCTCAAACTGCCATAGCAAAATGGAATTGATGCATTTAGATAAAAGTATTCTACCATTTGGATGCAGAGTTGTATAAACGGGGGTCAATCAGTGCAAATGTACTATCTCTGCGCATATGGTAAGTTAGGAAAAATACAAAAACTGTAATCATGCTATCATACGCATACTCGAGTGCGGAGAGCTAGCGCACGTTCTTAGGGTGAAGGTGAGGCCTTTTTCCTCTCCAAGTGGAATCAGCCCCTCCGTCGAAGGAGGCCACCACGAGAACTGCAAATTTTTCTAATTTTCATCCTATTTTAAGCAATTAACATTGTATTTTTGCCAATTTTGTCAAAGTCAGGACATGGAAGTGGTTGCAAAGCTAGTGGTGTCCAGGCTACCTGCCCGGAGGAGGCATCGGGCGGTTATCCAGAGAGGTTTCAGGATAGGATCCCGACTTCCATCTCAGTCTCCCATCGCATGAACTTATGAAATACGATCACACAGGTTCATATAGGAGGTTACCCTAAGTCTTGGACTCTCCTTCCCCTTTCTGACTGACACCATAGGTATCAAAGGCGCCGTAGCAACCCCCACCGCCCATCGGCACAGTCCGCTGGGCGGTCGCGCACGAGTACACTGCTGCCCCCGTCGGCCTGCTGCCCAATTCTTCCCCGGGGAAGCATTGGCCCAAGCTTATGCTTATTCGGCGAAGAAGTTGGCCCAGGCTTCTTTGCCCCATACAAAATACACAGACAGAAAATGTCTGATATTCTACAGCTAATGACTAGACATTTTCAGCATTTACGTATGCACTCTCTGTAGGACATTCTTCTAATTACTCACAAAATATGCAGTCACATCAAAAATGTATAAAGCTGATAATGTGAACTTAACAGAAACTGAGACCCTAGAAGAATAAACTCCCAGCGTCTAAACCTTGAAAACGAAATATTCTTAATCAGTAACTTCTAAGACGACTTCATAAATCGTTTTCACCAAGATGGTTTAGAATCAAATTGTACATATGCTATGATCATCAGTCTCACCTATAACATATCGTGACTTCCCAACCAACGTTTAACCCCTGTGCGCCAGTCCCCCGCCGCCTAAATAAACTGGAAATTTCTATACGAAGGAACGCTGCAGCTGCAATGATTTCGCATTTCATTGCCCAAACACTAGGTGTTTTCATTCTGCTCGCATTCCAGGTAAGTTTATGTATCCTTATACAGACCTCATCGGTCTGTGAGCTGTTGGTTCAACTCTATCTCCATATGGATGGACCCAAACATATCTCAAACACCTGTCCACTATTTTTCGCAACCTTCCACACAAAATCTAATTGCTCTAAAAAAGCAGTTTCCATACGCTTCCAATGTCGTGAATTTCAGGCGGCTCTTCCAATCGTTTACCCGCCTTTACATTATGGAACGCTGACGAGGCGCCTGGCAGCCCATTTTTCCGAAGCACTTCTGCCAGTTCATATGTAGGCGGCAAAAACATTTAAAGTCATTTGGCTTTTTTAGTAATCAATACACCACTTCTCTACAATATGGGGCTTAATATTATATGTCGAGACATTTTGAGCAAAACCTTTTTCGTAATGTGGCCGAAATAATTTTCAATTGGGCGAAATTTCACTATAAGTATAACTCGGTAAGCCAACGATGGCGATGCCATGTTTAAAGGCCACGGCAGATGATGGTATTTCCGTAGAGTTTAGCTATGTGTCGGTAAAATGCTAAAGGTTAAGACAAGCATTATGTATTAATTTTATACAGTCAACCACTTTGTATGGTGAACCTGGCAGCCCGATCTTGCAGTTGACCAAGACGGTTTTTGAAAGCGCCACCAGTCCACTCGCTTGGAAACTTGCCTGCCTTCTCAAATCAACGAGAACTTCATCAGGTATTTCCGGCATACTAGGGAGTAAAAATTGGAATAATAGCAAATATATTGATTGTTTAAATGTGCAGTTATGTCCATATTGAAATGTCTAGAAATATCTGAAATAAGCAACATCTAATGCAATGAAGTGTACATCAGTCATGAACGCAAGGAAAAATCTGTTATTCATTATGACGGCTAAATGGTGGATACTAGATACATATTACTAAACATCCACAGGTCCACATCCACACCCACAGAAATAGATCAGCCCTCTCTGATTTTGCGTGGGAAAATAAGCCAGGGCTAATTCTTACCCGGGGACCCCGGTACCTCGGATTTAATATCTATAAACTTGATAAATTTTTATATTTTCTATGTCTGGGAAATGATTCCGACGCTTCGAGGCAAGTGCGTAGCGTGGATTGTGATGTTTTGTGTTTAGCTTGAACGTTATACGGTATGGGTGCCCGGGGACCTTCGACCTGCCAATGGGGTAGAGGTGGTCGTTGGGGCTTGGAGTGCGGCGCCTCAGGAGGGGAGCGGTGGCGTCTGGGAGAGGGGGGAGGGGCGCAGCGCCACGGGGGCATCCTCGGGGCTAGAGGGGCGGGCGGGTACGTCGCTTTGGAAAGGAGTGGTTAGTTGTGCCGCCTCGGGGTCCCGCATGGTTTATTCCTATATCCGCTACATTATAAGTTATCCAGAGTATCTACTCTCATATTCGTCTAAATTCCTTTGATTGTGAAGTTGCCAGTATTGACATCATTTCGCTGTTTACGATTTTTATGACAGTGGACTGGAGCGGTCTTCTGTCTTGAGTATTAGAGCCAAAATTGGCGCCATATTTATATTATTCAGTTTTACGAGACGTGTTACGTATATTTCCGCCATTTCATTTAAGAGATCATAATTTTACCTTTGTGGTATCAATGAAAGGTAATACGAAACACATTCTTTTTAATATTTAAGTTAAACGTTATGTATGGATTCAAAGTTGCACTTGACGTTGTCTGGATTTGTTTGCAACTCTGATACTTCAACAAACTTTACTGATCAAGTTGGGTTATCTTCATTAGACTTTGCGACCGTTGCGTAGGTTTTTAAGGCAATGAACTAAAATTTGGATATAACTGAATTAACAATATTGACTATAATATAATAACTGATATAACATATTAAGAAAATGAGACATTGGCTCCTGCATCAACGAAATCTACTTCTCTGCCAATATTTCTTGCGTGAGCACAAACTAGACATTGCATGTTCAAATAAGCGGCAACAACAATATTGTAAGTTCGTACACGAAATGCGGCGGCAACAGCAGATTACACTCCGGGATAAATCACACATGCAAAATCCAGCGAGACATATAAGAATACAGTTTATTTCCAACCTAAACTGTATTTAGGTCTGAAACCATAACAACCCACATATATTAAACAATACCCGAGTTACAATTGTACTACCCATGCCATAATGAAGGCTTCTGCTCCAATTTGACAGTCTTCTCGTGACCAGTCACGCGAAAAGAAAACCAATCTGAAAAAAATGAAATATTTTCCAAAAAATTATTTACAACAGTGCTCGCAAAATAGCAATACGAGAATCAAACGAATCTTCTATATAACGGCCTTTGATAGCATTACCCGACCAAAGACACTGTAATCTAATTAATCCGTCGGATAACCCCTTAGCAGCTGCTGACGTTACAGCGCCGTCCCTAAGACTATGGGTGCCAAACATAGCAGGATCAAGATTGCAGGCACTAATGCCGCGTTCACATTTAGTTGCGTGCAGTGACTGCACACCGTGTCACAACTGCAACAGTTTTGCCACGAATTAAAAATTGTGTTTGTGGCAATTGTTTACCTCTGCCACGAAAACGTGGCAATACATATGAAATTCCATGCCGTTTGAGACCTAAACACTAGTAATGACACGACGTGGTGTAGCAATGTATTTCTACAGCCACGTTCTCGTGGCAATGGCGCTACATATCCACATGCCGTCGTGGCTTTGTTGCAGCAACGACACGTTGTGGCTTTGGCAATGCACCGCCACGCTGTGGCTTTCTTGGTACAGCAAGCACCAACAGTATTGCCAGAAAGTAAGTAATTGCAATCATACATGGTGCTACGGGTGGGACCGGAGGGGCTACTCTTGATTATATTGTTAGCTTTTCATTATGTTAATCGAAGACATGTATCTGTCAACAATAGATTATACAAGGAAATATAACGCACTTGTCTCTCCCTTTCACAACCGGTTTTCGCTATGACAAAGATTTCAACTGCCATCCATACCGCCTTTGTTAATAAAAATGGTTGGTATCAAATTTCAATTTACAACGAAGTGATGCAAACCATTGTTTCGTATCTATGCTGTTTTGAAGCAATGTCCTCAGGAAATCCTGTAACCGTTTATATCATATTGCACTGTAGGTTAGTTTTATATAAGATCGTTTAGGGAAGAATTCGTCATATCCTATTTAATAATCACGAGACACTAAATATAGCATATTTTTGCATAGAAAGAAATGTGAGGAAGGCGAAGGACAGACCCTCAAGTGTTAGGGCAACGGAAGGCTGACTTACCCTTACCTTTGAGTGCTGTAACATCCACTTTGGAGTTGCAACGCCATCGTAACCATCTGTAATAAAATTTCTCGTGGAGCAATTGAATATTAAAAAAATTAGATATATAATCTAATTTCATTCAATATTATGTTTAATATATATGTATTTTGTGGTATTAACGCTGATGTTCAATGTGTTGGTAAATTGTTAGCGTCTATACGCAATATATTATATGTTGCATTCGTTTCACAATGTCGTAGAAAGAGGAATTCTGGCAACGCTTTATTTAGCAAATCATTCTATTGTTGACACACTGTTCAAATTGCCGCATGGCTAGAAATATAGTTGCCATTACCGAAACAGATTGCTATTTCAAAGAATTTTGCACTACCATAGCACAGCTATTTGACAATTTTAACAACGATAATAGAGAATTTAGTTCACGGCTATATAATGTTGTGTGTTGTAACAGTCAATATTGTCATCATAATTTCACTGTGACCTTAGAAAATACGACCGGTACAGATCTACCCCACTACACATGTATTTATTTGTAATAAGAAAAGACTAGTTTATCGACTATGACCTATGACTTTTTTTTGCCAAGTGATGCGGATCTCCACGCTTCGCTCGTTCAGCATTATCAGTAAGAGCTCCAAATGACGAGCATAAAAACGAAATAAAACATAAAGCAGCTGATGTCGCCGAGAAATTCATATTCGTCTTAATTTCTTTAAAATTGAAAAACCGAACTGATAATACATAGACCATTAATTCATTATTTGACATCTAACTCGTCTTTTGAATTCAGATTTATCGCTTCTATTGAGGAGGACAATTTGAAACGGCCAATTAGAGAATAACATTGGGTTGGATCGCATGTTGGATGCATGGATGTGATTACTGCACATGCTCGTTGAGGGGTTACTCCCGAGGCTTCGTCCCCCCCAAAGGCCTTGGCTACCCCCTCCCTTTACAGGTTGTCCAACCTTCATTCGACGGCGCCTCAGGTTCCGAACATATAAGAAGTGGCCCTCCCCGCGACTACATCTCCCTGCCGACCGGCTTACCCACCCTGGAAGGCCGAATGCTATCCCCTTGGACTTCGGTCCATATATGTATATTGCCTTACCGAGGTAACAGCGTGTAGTTACTTACTGCACCAACAAAGCCGCAGCGTGGCAGTGCTTTACCAAAGCCACAATGTGTCGTTGCTGCACCAAAGCCACGACAGCATGGGGATAGGTAGCAGTATTGTCACGAAAACGTGGCAGTAGAAATACATTGCCACATCACGCCGTGTCATTACTGCTGCTTAGGTCTCAGACGGCATGGAATTGCATATGTATTGCCACGTTTTCGTGGCAGACGTAAACAATTGCCACAAACACAATTTTGAATTCGTGGCAAAACTGTTGCATTTGTGACACGGTGTGCAGTCACTGCACGCAACTTAATGTGAACGCGGCGTAACAGCAGATTTAAGAATTTTATTCGCACAATCATAAGAAAGCGGCTTCATGGTTGGACGCAATGATTTGGAAACAGAGTCGGGCCGCAACGTAAACAAAACATTTAAACTAGAAATGTCAGAACAATGAGCCGATACTACCGCTTTTTAACGACGAAATACCTTGATCGGACAAACATCATCGTCAGATGCCACAATTATGTCAGTATATATTACCTTTACGAAGCTGATCGTTTTTACTAGTTTTAATAAGAACTTTCAAATGATCCGGAAAAACTGTCACATCCGTAAAATATAAAGACTGTACTTCACTGAACCGCATAAAAAAAGATAAATTAAAAGAAAATAAATTCGCAAATTTGATAAAGTGGCGGAAGGCAAAATATTTTTGCGAACTATGTGGGGTACCAACTGTGCCGTCAGAGGCGACTCCTTTTTGACGGGTCTTGATAGTCTTCTTTTAATACCATTAACACATCTAACAAATACCTTATCAGTCATTAAATTTAAACCTTTACCCATAAAAGAATTAACCCACCCAAAAGCGGCCGCAATTGTACCTACAGAATTTGCCGAAGTTAAACAATCAAACTTCCGGCATAGGAAAAGTACCGCACGAAAAGAGCCCACGGGAAAAGGAAAATTGTTAACGTAAACACAGAGCGACCATTGCCTGAACTGGACACAATACTGAACATACAGTTTCGTTGAATTGACAGAAATAGAAGCAAGCATGGCATCCACGAATGAATCGCGATCCACAGCATCGATCTGTTCCGAAACCAACGTCTCACACCGAGAAGAACGACATATTAAAGCTAAAAACAAGATATAAATAGAACGCGCATAAGAGAGGGGGGTAGGGTGGGAGCGAAACGATACACCAAACTATGCGCTAAACAGACCTGTCAGCAAACAGACACAGCGTAAGTGAATTTACAATCGAATACGTAACTCTATCGGTGTTACCTAATTTGCATAATCATATCCCCTTTCTGTAATTAGCTCGTCCGAAGATATAACACAGACTTAATTTGCTGTTTTCTGTTACGACTCACAAACATCCATTCTATTTTGTCAAATATATATCAGTTTTCCAAATCACCGGTTTTCCCTGCAAAACATTGCAAAAAACCTGCAGACCCCGAAGTGCTGCTAACATTTCACGATACGTCGAACTAAGTGTGGTTTCGTGCGAAGAGAACCGCGGCCCCCGCGGTTGCACTAGCATCCGAACGCATTTCATAAATAATGTCTGAAGAGGGTTCTAAAATACGCTTTGAAATAGAAGATAAACTATTTAACCAAAATATGGCATCTGCCTGCAACTTACGCGAGATAGGGACCAAATCATCCCAATGATTTACAGCCGCCACAGCAGCATAAATTCCTCTGGTTCGCAAAAGAGGTTGGTTACTAAAAACTACCTTGCCCGACAATAAAACCCGTGAATCTCAGCAAATAACGAGCGGGAACCGCGGTAGCCATGGAGACCTCACGCGCAAGAGGTTCAATATTGTTTGCTGCTTTGTCGCGGGCAGAGCCACGCAGAACTTGCCCGCATCAAAGATGATACCTAAGAAAGTTAAACGCTGAACACCGGATAATTCAGATTTTTCTGTATTAGCGACAAATCCTGATGCTTTTAGATTCTCCAAAACTAGTTTTGTGTGCAAAAACAAAATTTCTTTGGACGGTGCAGTCAATAAACAATCATCAAAAAAACCACAAACAAACAACACCGACACTGCGTCATTTCAAAGTAAAAGTGCGCATGATTTTGTTAAAAATATATGGTGCGGAGGAAATACCAAAAAGGCAACGAAGTAAATACATAGTCATAACAGACACCATCCACACGCCAACTAAGCGCAAGATACTTCTGGGAAGGAACAGCAATATCCACGTGGTAGTATGCAGACTCTAGGTCCAATTTGGCGAGATACCAACCTTTGCGAAAAAAACTAAAAAACTTATCAATACATTCCAACCTGAATTTAAACTTTGCGATCCACTTGTTTAAAAAACAATCTAAAATTAAACGCAATTTACCACTACTGTTGGCGACAGACAGAGGACTAATACAATAAACTAATTCCCCCTGAGCTACTCTACGAAGGATACCTTACTCCAGGAGAACAGCAAGCTCCTGTGAGACAAAAATATGAATCTGAAAACCGATTTATTGTTGCGAAGCCTAAATGGAACATTTCCAACAAGTGGCAACACGTAACCCTTGCAAATAGTAGACCGCACCAAAGAATTGAAAGCATGTTTACACCAAAAAGAATGCGCGCGACCCAAGCGACCCTTAACCCAGTTGACTCAGCTCAAAGCAGAATGTTCTGCAATAAGAACCGTTAACTCACTTTACAGTAACTCGGCTCCATCCACGCTGAGTGACAAACGATCAGTGTCGTGCCGGAATTCAGGCGGTGGGGACAGCTGTTTTACGTTGAGGCACAGAATTCCTGGGACAGGAACTGACGAAATGGCCGGATTCACCACAAAGGAAACATTTATCCCGTGCTGTTGGCATCCTGCGTGGGCCAAAGAAACGTTGCCGAGTACTGGCGCCCCCCAACGCTCGGCCACCACGAACGGATGTACCGGACTAACACCAGGCGAAACATTCGGTGAACCGGTACCAGAAGACGAACATGCCTGCATCCCCACGACAAGGCTTTCAGTCAGAAAAACCCAACGCTTCAGAACGAGAAAGGAGAGAAGCCGTGCGGTAACCAACAGAATCCGGCAGAAGGATTTCCTTTTTTCCTCTTCCGCAACAGGTAGACAATACCTTCTTTAAACCCTTAACCAGCGAAGGCATGTTTGCACCTCGATCTTTATATGATTTTCCAACTTTAAAGCATTTTTCAACACGCTTTTTAAGCTTGCGCAAAAATTCCAAATGTTCATGATTTGACAGGAACTTCAAATCTGATTTATCTATTTTACAAGAATCAGATGAGTCAGATATGACGACGAAGTTGCCTGAGATTTCCTCCGTTTCGAGGACACTTTAGGCTGAAAATGTTTGCTACCTGAAGGTGCCATCACGGTTCATCAAAAAAACTTATGAGCGAAACGGTACAACGAACTATGCGCTAAACAGACTTGTCAGCAAACAGACACAGCGTAAGTGAATTTACAAAAAACAGAATACGTAACACTATCGGTGTTACCTAATTTGCATAATCATATCCCTTTCTGTAATCAGCTCGTACGAACATATAACTAAGATTCAATTTGCTGTTCTGTTGCGAGTCACCAACAATCCATTCTATTTTGTCAAATTTATAATATTTATTAATATTTTTAAAATAACATAGCTAGCTAACGTTAACAGCCAAACAATTTAAATTTGAAGATTATGTTTTCAAGTTTTGTGATTTTCACAAATTGTTGAATTTAGCAGCTTTATATCTACTTGGATGTCGGGCAGGAATAGTTAAGTCTTTATGGCATCTGCTTGCGGATATAATAGCCGGAGGCCGTGGGCTTAAATTCTCACCCCTACCGAAATTTCAGCACTTGCTTGACATCCCTTCGTCGTTTAGCACCTGTATCTAGCCCCTAATGGAAAAATATACCTAACACCAACCTTTAAAACACACTCAAAAACATTTAACATACTTTCTAATTTGAGATTCTTTCTGCAACCTGTGTAGTCATCATAAGCAATTTTTACATATAGGCAATAATAATAATAATGACAGAGTGGAACAGTATGGATCACTGGCTCATCCGTAAAGCGATATGAGATTATATGAGATTTTGTAAGAAAGAAACGTTTCTTTTGGTACTTCAAATACAGAAATTTATGGCCATTTTTACGCATAGTAAGTATTTTCATTATTTTGCTCTTTGCTAATGATGGTATTGCTCGTTGGCTTGCAGTGCAGGGCAAAGCTTCCTCGCGATAATTGGACTCATGCGGATAGCCGTGTATCACTGGATTAAGAGGATACAGCCGTGATTTTGTCATTGAATTTTAACCAGTATGCGGTTATTGCTGTCTTGCCGACTCAGATCGGATTGGCGGATTACCTTCTGTGAAATATTTTTGGCTGTGAAAGATTGACAAGAGTGTAGATGCGTTGACTTTTATCCATAAATAGACCACACTTAATTCCCTCCTGAATATGTATTGAAACAAAGATAAACTTTTTTTAACAAGGGAATTGTTTACTTTGCTTTTGTTGCATATATAACATAAACATGTGCTTATCAGATATGGTAAGTCTATGTAATGGCGACAGTTGGCATATATCCTATGATAATACATGTGAGAAGAATAGGATTCATCTAGTAAGAAGACCATCTAAACTCAATTTTTAACACGTAATGCTTCTTGCGTAAACATCATATCAATACCCTGTTGAGCAATA
>JASANE010025583.1:0-45277 GCA_030248225.1 Trileptium ribeirensis
CGAATGGAGAGGTTTCGAAATCGTGGGTATCTGGATTGTGGCAAAATATACTGATGATGATCGCTATTACTTTGCGACAAAGGTGTAGATACTGGGCAGGGGGTTACACCATCTAAAGGTCGGATCCAACCTCAAGCCAAGTCTATAATACTATCGAGCTGAACATGCGCTGAAAAATTCATTCAAAAATTGCAAAAAATAGCGGAAATTAGAAAAAATAGCGGAAATTGGAAAAATTTATCGCAAATTGGTAAAAATTGACAAATTTTTAGCAAAGTTAGGAAAAAATTTTGAGTTCCTGAAAATTTCAATAATCTTCCCCAGAGACCATCTACCTCAGTGAGCCGACAGACATACGAACCTATGCTTTACAGATACAGTAGAAAGAAAATACAGCAATAATTTTGTATTAAATTATACCTTGTCTGGCTGTGTAACGTTGCGGCGTCGCTTATAACTGTCTGGTTATTGCGATTCAAATTTGAAATTTTTATGTGTATTGCTACTTTTTAGGCAGGGTACTAAATGAATGCTATCCAATTATTATAATGCTTGAATAACCGAGGAACATACCGCTGTTTCAGATTCTAAACAGAGCTTCTGGCGTGGTAAGCATACTCGATCCATGCTCGGCCATTGAAATATTTAAACTATTATTGCTGCCTGTATGCAATCATGGGCAAAATAAGTGCAAGCGCGAACGGACGCAGACGGGGACGAACGCGATTTGGTATGGACGCGGCAAACACAATTTCGTCTGGACGGGACGGTGTATTTTGAGACGCGGACGGACTGAATTTCGCCTGAATGCTGACGGACTCTATTTCGCCCGTACCAGGCGACACTCGATTTCGTCCAGACGCAGACGGACACAATTTTGTCTCGACGCGCGCGGACGCAATTGAGTTCGTCTTTTGGACAGTTTTATAAATGTGTGTAATGCACATAAAGAATCCAAAATTGCCATAAATCTTGTCAAAATATGAGCTTCTGGAACAAACTAGTCAACTTTGTAATTTTTCAATGCTGCAACTTTGTGATTGTATGTTGACGTTAAATTAACAAACGCATAAACCACGCCAATTGCAACATGCTATATACACCGTATGTTTGTTGCGGGGCTCTACAGTGCTTGTCGCCATTGACCGCTGACCGATCACTCAGCTAATCCGACAGTCAACTGAGGCGAGTACTGTGTGATTTTCTTCCAGTTACCTCGAATTGTGATCAGCTTGCTACAAGACACAGTGTCGTAACAGTTACAGTGCTCCCAATAAATGTGTGATCTTCCTTCAACGTTCGTTCGATAAGTTCAAATTTTGTTTTAAAGATGTTCCAACTTTGTTTCGAAATAATTATTAGCTCCCTTTTTTGAAATTTGTTCGAGAGCTGTTCGTAGGTTATTCGAGACTTGTTCTTAGAAAAAATGTTTGTTCTGGCAAGTGCTGTACTTTCCCTCACCATAACACCTTGGTTTCAATTAAAATTTTTGTCGAATTGTGCTTATAAAATTAACGATCGAGCTTTACGGTGCTTGGGTTCATAATGACTAATTGATGCGATTACATAATTAGACAAGAATAAGTTTATTTTCCTTAAGATATTTTGAAATGGAATTTAGCCAGCCATTCGTTCTTTATATTTTGATAGCACCTGTTTACTATTTCAAGAGAAACAGTGATAAAATTTATTCGGCTTTACAATCGTGCGAGAAAAATGTTATTTCCAAGCGAACCTCGCACACATGTAAGAGATTCTCGAACGGATTTTCTTGCAGCGACGAACAGCATTTAAAGTTTGGTTGTTAAATTTAGCAGTTTTTGTATTATGATTATTTCATTTACACGTTTCGGTAGAAGAGATACTATCGTAGACGGGTTAAATAACAATATATAGTTGTGACACGAGCATTGGACAAGTCTGGTACGTAAATAACAGTTTCCTGCCAGGGGCTATTTCAATAGCGTGTTAGATCTTGGATTGTGTGCGTTCATATCATTTTTTCATCTCAACGAGGTCGGTTTATTCAAAAACTAAGGAACTCATTTAACCACTATTTTACGATTTCAGCGCGGATCGATTTATCTGCTCATGATTTTCTTGCGAGTGATTACAGAGACGGACGATAAGGCGAAAACCTCCAACCCCAGGTTGTTTGATATTGTTTAGGATCCAGCGATGAAGATATAGATCAAAATAGTGCTAGCACAAGTAGCGAAGAGAGTTTGGATGAAAGCGTTCCACTTGGTCATAAACGCAATGCAATCAGACAAGCTCATGCAAACAAGCGCCATCGTAGAAAATCTTCGGCGCATTCCAGAAATAAAGGAAAACTAACTACATCTGAGAACAACAATGCTGACGTTGAAAACTCGATTTGCGCCGAGGATCCAGAAATTGTATGTCCATCGAAAAAGGTCAAACTTGAACGAAGCATGGAGAGGTATCGTGACGTAGCTCCTGATGCAGGAAGAAGTGGATATGACAGCGAGAGAGAGTCAAATGAATCTGATGACGTGTAAGTGTTTTTTAAACACAAAAATGTATTTTAATTTAGTTTTGAATAATTATTATTGTACTATAAACTTTTGAACTTTACAATAAAATATATAGAATAAAAATTAGATTTCTCGAAATTGAAATGGTGTACAAGTGTTTTTCAACCAGATTTTGCTCCCAGAATTACCGATCGATATTAATAGTTATCGAAGCACATACAGTTACAATCAATTAAGTTCACATAAAATCTAACACAAACAAAATCGAACGATGTCATAATGGATCGGCCTTCGTTCAAAGGGAATTCGCTAAATTAAACTCGTAATAAGATATTTTACAAAATTAAATATTTTTAATTTAACTCCCATCGACCGTCGTTAATTTAAGCGGAAAACGATCGATCCTCCCTTAAACGAAATCGAACGAAACTTCACTCGATTATTGAGCACTAATTCTGATTGTAACTATAGCGTTTGTTAGGAACTGATAATATGTATGTACTGATTGCTACAAATAATATTATTGGAAAAGTTTATGGATACGTTAGAACGTGTACCTTCAAAACGGGCACATTCAAGCGTTCAAGGCTTTTGCGAGATTATTCACTCACAAGTTTGGTGCCTGTGACGTTATTTGTTCATATTTCCTCTGATAGAAACTACATAATGTATATAACTGCTGACAGAATTACATAACTGTAAAAGTAAGCACACCCACGAAATTAAAAAACACACACTTGCAAAACTTGGTTAATCGCCTTTGCCTATACGGGTTTGGTTTGGGGGCTATTATTCTGTTCGCTGTTATGTGTATGCAAATCTAATGAAAAACAACATGTTTAGTACTTACATACGTGGGGTTTAATCTATAATGATGGCTATTTTGCAAGGGTAGGTTTCCGGAATAACGACATGGTCGCCGTAATTTCAAATACAGTTGTTTGTAATACATAACAGCAATGTACTCCAAAAAAGCAAAATTTAAAACTTTTTGATCAATTTCAACATGTTTTTGGAGTTTTGAACGATTGCGAATAAGCATCGATTTCAGTAGCACCTATTTCTGCACAATGTTGCAAAATGTGAGCGAAATTAAATCACGATTGTGAATCAAGGTTTGCGCTGTGCAGTGGCCTCTCCAGAAATGCAAAATTTTACATTGAAAGCTTTGAGCTGGGGGCTCCAACTCTGGGGTTTTATATTTGCTATTTTTTGTGTTTTTCGTGCCTTTACAACAATTACATATTGTTTTATTGCATTATTTATCTTTACTGAAAATACGTTTTTCTGCAGTTGTTTTTATCTTGAACACTCGAAATGTAAGCAGTGGAATTTTGTTATAACTGTTTTTATCACTAAGATCAGTTTTGGTGTCACCTAAAATGTCTGGTGGAAAGCCTAAATTTACTTGGGGGCTTCCCTTCTGTGGAGAGGCGAGGATTCTTAATATTCATTTTGGTTATAATGCAGTGCTCGCAACAGTTATTAAGCGAACAAAGAGCTATTTATTAAGTCTAAAAAGTAAAATTATATTTTTCGACGAGCAGTTTGCGAGCGAGCAACGAGCCAGCAGCGGTCAACTGTGGCAAGTACTGTAGTATGTGATAATTGTTATTTTTATAATGGAATATTATATCTTTAGCTAAAATAATTTAAATAATTTACGGAGTATTTTCTTGATGTGAAATAGTTTGTTTGTAGCTGCATATCGGTCACCACTGTGCAAAATTTCTTACTTGTCTGACTACAAATATCATTCATAATAACTAACTACGGGGTCAATTGATTGTCTCATTGTTTTATTTGACACGTAACAGAATTTAATTATTGTGTACTTTGCTTCGTTTTTGCATCAGCTTTCTGGCACACTGCACGGGGCTAAATGAAGCTCAATTTAGTTTAACCAGAAATAATGAGGCTGGTGTTTCTTACTAATAGTTGTGCACACATATTCGTCTAGAACGTATCTGTTGTAGTGCTACATAAGCAGTACAAACAAGCATGGTATTTTCGTGGAATGCGTTCGATACTGCATCGTCAAAAAATGATTCCTGAATTATAATTTTTCTTGAAAGTTGTGAATTGAAAATTTCGAATGTTTCCGTCTTCTGGGTCACTGAAGGGAAACATAAGAGCGTTGTAGTTTTGAAGGATACTGAAAGGTGGGCACCATGTTGCTCGAATGTACTGCTGGTGTATGACTACTTGAAAATTGCTCAGAAACCTAAAATATTCATTGAGCGTTGGGTTTGCTACAATCGCTCCATGTCCACTGGCAGCCGGATTAACATGCTGTTAGAATAGCCTCATACCAGAATATTTGGCAAGCTAGAGTTACGAACAGAATTAACTGCACAAAAAAAACACGCACATGCACGCAAATCCATTTATACGCCTTTGTGTGCTTATGCGTATAACCGCACCCGCGCTTAAACGCGTTCACGTGCTTATGCGTTTAAACGAGTTTGTTTGTGTTTAAGCGCATTTGTGTCCGAGCGCAGCTTATTCTGTCGGTGACTGTAGTCGGTTGTACATTCTTGAAATCTGGTTTTCGAGGTTTTGGGTTCTCGCCAACAAATACCGGCTGGCAACCAATTCGCGCCCAGCCGGCAGCAGTCGAACTTGTTTATCTTTAAAAATCTCGGCTCTTCGCAGTTCTATGTCATGCCCATTTGTCAGTTTTTGGTAATTCTTTAATGTTATCAATAATATTAACGTTTATATTGTTTTTAGCGCCTTAGACGACTACAGAAATGCTGTCGATGATGTGAACTTGCGTGTGTAAATATTTGTAAATCTATTTTAATTTTACTTTTAGAGCTGTAAACGACTACAGAAATGCTGTCGATGATGAAGAAAACGATGACGATGATGACGACAACTTATTAGTAAAGGATGACGACAGCGAAGGTTCATCAATTGGTTCAGTGGAAGATGAAATGCTTGAAGCGCTTGAACGCGAGATGGACTCGTAACGTTTCAGCTTAATTGAATTTAAACACTTTCTAAACTTACTGTACAAAATTTTGCTAGCCAAAGCACAGCTTTAATGAGTTGAACTGTATGTAATTATTGCTGAATAATTTAGTTGAATAAAAGCGTAATAAACCGACAGTTGTTTATTAAGGTTTAATATTTTGATCATCAAACATTGCTATTTATAGCGCTGTGGATTTTATCATTATGTAGAATATTCGGATTAAATTAAAAATAAACTGTTATTTGATCACATTGTCCTCACCGTTCTACCGAAGTTTAATCCCGATCATTATACATATATCTAGGCAGCTCGGATGTTTCATGTACCTTGAAGTTAATAAATTTAGTCTTGATGCCTGAGTACTGATTGGATATACAGCTATGGGCAGAATAGAGCAAAGCGTTCGCGAATAGCCAATGAACATCTGCTAATTTTTCGCCAACAACATAATTTGGATATTTGCATTTCTTGCTACATTAAAATTAAAGTTTTTCTATCACAGATATTTAGTGAGCAGTTCTGATCTTATCTAAAAATTGTCCGCCGATTATTTCAAAAACTGGTCGGTTGTTTGAACACATATCTCTGAATCATGGTTTGAAAAGTACTACGTACAGGCGCTGTTGTAAAAACATCTAGCTGAAAAATTCACCTCAGGAAACTACTTTCGAACTATGAAAAACGAAGTTCCGACGCACTTGTGATAATACTGCAGGAAGTGTGTACACAGATAAAACTTCGTGAAATCGACGTTCTTTGTTCTTACACGTAAAACTGTGTCAATATAAACAGTACTCGCCAGAAATGAGTGCTGTTCGTTCGATGTTCGCTCGAAGTTCGTTCGATGTTCGCTCGATAAATTCAAAATTTTGTTCGAAATGTGTTCGAGACGTGTTCGATGTTTTGGCGCACTTTTTTAAATTTGTTCGAAATCTGTTCGAAGTTGTTCGAAAAGTGTTCGAGAACGAATAAATTTTGTTCGATTTCTGTTCGATGTTCGTTCGTTCGAAATGTGACACTCATTTCTGGCGAGTACTGAAATGTCTTATATTTGGATAGCTTCAAAGCCAACTCCGAACGTTTGCGTGCAATACTCGCCACAGTTGACGGCTGCTAGTTCACAACTTGCTCGTGAACACATAAAACTATTTTGAAATTATTTTTATGGGTTGTTTTTGTTCGCTCGGTCGCTGCTCGCTTTTTCGTAAGGTGCCAGTCAATTATGGCAAGTATACCGTGCTTGTTACAGTATTTCCAACTACCGTAGGGCCTGTAGTGCACTAAATTTGAGAAAATAAGCAGTTTTTGTATCTAATCCACACCGTAGAAAAGTAGGATAACATATTACGCTAATTTGCTTAAAGTTACTGCCCTAGTTGTGCCTTTTGGCTACGTTTAATCTAATGGTTGCGGCGCCGGTGCTGTGAACAAATTTCTATTTGTTTGGGAGTTATCTAAGCATGTGCCAAATAATGCCAATCTATATATGCATAATATTACAAAAACGGAGGATTGAACTATGCGTTAGTCCAGTTATAGCATTAGCATCGACGCGCTATTACTGGTAAGAGGTAAACACGAGATGCTGGTGTCACATACGATTTTTATACCTTGAAAGTTTTCATATATTATCTGTAGGGACGGTAATCCCAAATGCATATTTTTCTGGCTAAGCACTATATGCTTAATTTGTCGTGGGTAAATCACTTAGGATATGAGGAAAATGTATCTGTAGGAACAGTTAAAACCTTTATTATACTGTTTTATAGCATAGCATGTTGGGTTTTTAAGGTTTGTACCAAAGATACAATGTGCAATAAAGTCGTCAATTATATTGAAGATTATTTTGATGCCATTCGACTCATTTATTGGGCGGCCCGAAGATGTCCATTACGGTCATATTTACGATAAAAAATTTTTTCCGATTTTTCAGTACCAATAATTGTTTCCCTTTACCCAATTTTTTTAATTTAGATTAACTTCTGCTTGTCATGGGAAAAATCCCCATAATGGGCAACAATCCCCATATTCTACGGTTTAATTTGAACCCGATACGGACCTTGGATATAGTCCCCCTTGAAAATTGTGGAAATTTCCCCCGATGGGCATATCGTCCATCGTTGTGTTTTTCTTAGTGAACCGAATCCAAAAATGTAACTCGCGTATCCCGCAGGCATAATTCTAGCGTGTTTGAGTCCATTGAGACTCCCACTTTTTCTATCGTAAACCTTGATGGGCACGACCAAGAGACCAGTTTTCCTTTTTCGTCTTACCCAATGCTATCGGGTATCAAAAAGTTCGACTCCTAGAGACCAATTCGACTCCGAGGCCGTTTCCTCAAAAGCCCATGGGGTATGGACTTAGAGCTAATGTCTCACTCCTGGTGTTTGTTTTTTAGAGCAACTAATGTAAGATGCGTTCACAGAGATGGTGAAAAAGACTGCGAGATTTGAGTCTATATTAGGGTTTATTCTATCAATTTTGCTGAAGTAAAATCCAAGAGTTAAATCTATGTGTAACCAAATTGAATCGATTTAGACCAAAATTTCTAGAAGCGATTCTTGTAGAATCATTTCTACATCAGCCCATTTTACGCCAAGTTTTATTTATAAAATCAAATCAACATTATTACTTAACAAATCCCATTATTTATATTCTAACGGAAATTATTGTCCTCGCTCCTAGAATCAATTTTACTAGCACTTAAATTTGTTAGATTTAATTCTAGCGACCATTTGCCAATCGAGTCATCTAAAATAAATCTAATGTGAACGAATTCTAGTATTGCAAAATCAAAAATCTACTTGAATTTGTTTCAGCTCGAATAAATTCTACTAGAATGAAACTCGATGTAGAATTTTTCAATAACTTGAATTGGTTCTGTCACATATCTGTTATACCTTGGTACCCGCCCCTTTACATAAGTTTACGAAGTATATATATTTGTGTATTAAAGAGAGTATATAATAGTATGTATATACATAATAAATATTTTATATAAAAATTTGTTTAGTATATTAAGTAAATATTTGTTACTTAAACTGTATATCTATTATATCTCAAATACAAATTTTATTCAATTCGTATGGTACATACGAGACTTTACTGCAGAGTTCTGCTTCTGAAACACGTTCATACGACTAAAGAATGAATAATCATTAAACGTCGCCCGCACGGCATGCTTACTAGCGTTCGCAGAGCGCTGCCATATATTTTTATAAGACAAATTTTAAAGAAGGAAATGAACAATAAATATAGCAGAAGGGGAAGAAAAGAGAAGTATACCTGTGATACTGAGTTGGGGTAGTACCTTTGTTTGCATTTGCTATATATTTCTATCGTATTTCAAATAGTATTTGAGGCCAACTTGAGTGAGCAATGATTTAAAAGTTTTCGAGTTTAAAGCTGTAACGAAGTTTTTATTATCAACCTGTGTGGGTAAGTTGTTCCAAGGATTTATAACACAATATAAGGAAGAAATATGATTTCAAATGTATTTGAATTTAAACGGCTACATCAGGTTGCGCACGTGCCCACGCATCATAGCTGTATCAATACAGTGCAGTAGTTCCTCTGTGGATTAGTATTCATTGTTCAAAAATTTGAAAACAGTGACGAGATCGAAGTGTAACCTTAATTCCAGTGGCACCAGTTTCAAAAACTGTAACCGCTCGATTGTACGGCGCATATTGGAAAAGCCTTTGCGAGCGAATATACGTTTTGTAAAGTAACGTTGAACTTACTCAACTGCGTCTATATATATCAGCAACATAAACTGGGGCCACACAGAAGAAGCATATTCTAGGATTGGTCGGACATATGTAGGTTATGTAAGTAACAGTAATGTTTCAATGTTGCAACAGGGAAAGCAACGAAATAGCATGTGGGCAATGCGGTAGGCCTTGCTGTTATTTTTCTACAGTGCGTTGTAAATTTTAAATCCTTAGTGATGGTAATGCCCAAGTCTAGGGAGGACTCAGTGGCAGGCAGTGAATCACCAGACAACGTATACGTGAAGCACGGATTTTTGTTACCAATATGCAGTATTTGACATTTTGGGGTAGAGATTGTAAGCTGCCATTTGTTAGCCCATTCGGAAACGTGGTTTAACGCGGTGTGCAGCAGAGATTTGTCTGTTTCGTTGCTTTTTGTTAGTAACGTTACATACAGATTCACATCATCGGCAAATAATTTAACTTTAACAGAACGGCATGATTTTATACAATTTATTAAGTCATTAATATAAAAGAGAAACAACGTGGGACCTAGACTACTTCCTTGTGTACACCCGATAGTACCAGTTTATAACTAGAATAAGAATCCTTTAAATTGACTCGGAACTTTCGGTGCGATGGAAAGCTTTTAATTCATCTCAAGCATGGTCCGGAAAACCCAAGGCATGATAGTATGTATAGCACTTTTGAGTGAGAAACTGTGTGGAATGCCTTATGCGGAATTCACGTTATAATGTCCCCACCAGTTGGAACTTATGTCCCTCACCCTGTGGCTGGCACACCCTTCACAACATGGTGTCTTGGACACCCTCTACATTTTGAACAAAAGTTCATAGGGTAGCTAGCTAGATGTTAGCTTTACTTTAGAGGGTGTCAAGCACACCATATTAGTTTTACGTTTTTTGGTGGTATCGGCCATACTGTAGGGTCAATTCCCATATAGCCTACGGGGCACCGTAGAAAAACTGAAAGATGTATGGCGCAGGATTTTTAGTAGCTTAATCCGATGTCGTCTGCACCATTGTGATTTTATTTCGTGATATCATAAATATCCAGTGATGTCAAGTGTAATATTAGTGATTTACGCATACATGCCGAAGCAGGGCTTCACGGGGGCCACACTCCAGAGTCATCGACCCCCTCCACCGAGAACCTGGGTTTACCTCCTGAGTCTTCGCACCTGCCAGGCCCCGCGTTCCCCTCTCCACTCCGAAGGCGGCCGGAAAGACTTTCCACAAGGAGTAGAAAAAACGGTAAAAAATCCAGTGGCCCAGGTGCTTCCAGGCGCAAAGCTTCTCGAGGACTATCGAAGGTATTGCACATTGGCGTAGGTTCCCCTGCGCATGCTCCCAGCTCATACATGATGACGCTCCGAGGTCCCAGGGGTAGTTGGGTGGAGTATAGGCTCTGGGGCGGTTATCAGGGGGTGTTGAAAACTGGCGATGACCTCACCCCTCTCCGCCCGCTCGCAACTTATTTTTACCGATTTTAGCCAATTTGTACCATATTTTTGAGCAAAATTGTCGCGCGGAAGGGTGGGTAGGGGTACCCTCAGGGGCCCCGGGGGATGCAGGATTCTTCTTCGTACACTAGAGCTTGATTTGCAAGCTTTCTGCAAATGGATCTTTTGCATTTGGCCATAATGCATTAAGTATATATATTTTAGCTGACTGGACTGTTTGACAATACATATAGTAAATTAAAACACATCGTATATTTTACATTAATAAGTTTAAGTGTTCTGTTTGTACATATTTCTAGAAGAGCTGTAAAGATATGTTGCTTCGTCGTGGTATTAGTGTCCATTATTAAAAAAACATATTTATTCTCATCGTTTAGTATTTATAGTATAGACGCGCAGTAGGAAAGCGGGCCTCGGGGGATGCAGGGACTCGGCGAGGGTGACTTCGGGAACCCGGAAGAGAGTTTAGGACCCCTGTGGGGTGCGGGGCTTCGGGGGGTGGAGGGGTGCGGGTCCTCGATGTGGGGGGGGGGGGTGCGGGGCCTCGAGGGGGGTGCTTGCTTCGGTGGTGATTGGCTTCGGGAGGGGGTGTTTGTGTTCGGGGGGTGTAAACGGTGCCGGTTTCGGGGCCCGGGCGAATGCAGGGACTCGGCGGGGGTGACTTTGGGAACCCTGAAGAGTGTTTAGGGCCACTGTGGGGCGCGGGGCCTGGGGGGAGGGGGCGGGTGTGCAGGGTCTCGAGGGGAGGGGTGCGGGACCTTGGGGGGTGGTAGTGCTTGACTCCGGGGGCCTCGGGAGGGTGTGGGGCCTCGAGGGAGGTGTTTACTTTGGGGGTGCTTGGTTTCGGGGGTGTGGTTGTCTTCGGGGGGGGTGGTGAAGTTCGGGGCCTCGGGGGGATGCCTTTGGGTGCAGGGGGTGCTTGGCTTCGGGTACGGGGGCACCAATGCAGAGCTCGGAGGGGGCGTGGACGTAGAGCGAGCCGCAAAGATGGGGGTTCTGGTAGGGCCCCAACTGTCTAGGACTGCACTGGATAGATTCAAGTGCCACTTCCGAATTTATCTATCTTGCATTCTACATTTTAGAGTCAGAATAAAATGTTTTCAACGATAAAAATTTTTATTCAGTAGTTCTACAATATGGAAGTCACCATACTAATACTATACGGTGTCTGCCACACTGTCACTGCAGAACAATAGGGTTCCCAAGGTACTCTACTGCCAAAATGCAGTTGCTGAGGGTGTTCCTGACACCCTTATATTTTGTATATGGTAGGGGTGTCGCTGTCACTGTCTTTACGGTATAGCCTACACTATAAGTTCCAACTGGTGGGGACATTATAACGTGAATCCCGCATTAGCAAAATCGATGTAAGCGACATCCACTTAAAGGCCGTTATCCACATCCCTTACCCAGTCATGTACACATTCTATTAGTTGAGTGGTTGTAGATCTTCTAGCAACAAACCCGTGCTGATGTCCTGACAGGATGTTTGCAATCCGAGCACAGATGTTTGTTAATTATGCGCTCCATTATTTTGCAACAGCGGGCTACATGTGACACAGGACGGTAGTTCAGTGGGTCGCAAGGGTCCCCTTTTTTGTAAATACAGATAACGTCTGCACAACGCCAGGTATCGGGCAGACTGCCAGTAATAAAAGATTGTTCGAAAATGTAGGAAAGTGGAATGTTAACTGCATCCTTAATTTCACGCAGAAAGAAATGTGTAAAACTGTCGGGAGAATGGCTCGTCTTTGGACTTAACGACGCTAAACGCCAGTTGTACCTCATATGGTGTGAATGGTATCCAAGAGAGACTTATATCTGTAGTTGTATACGAATTGAATGCTGGGATTGCATTGTTGCACTTGGGTGTATTACTTGCAAAGTTTTGTGCCAAAATTTCGGATTTTCTTGCGTTGTCTGAGACGATTTCACCATCTGATGCTCTGAGCGCACCGATGTTGCTCATAGTAGAACACTTATTTCTTACGTAACCATATAGTAAGCTATTGTTTCCTGGTTCTAATATACGTTTTCCCTGTTCTGTTTTAATTTCTTAAAAGCCAAGTAATATTTCCTAGCTGTATTATATTCTGAAATGTTGCCCGTATGTTTACCTTTTTTCCACTGTATTTGCTTCTCCCGAAGGAGCTTTTTAATAAATTTAGGGTAAGTTTTCCGTGGGCGTGATAATCTCACCATTTTCTTTGGTACAAATAACTCACATGCATATAACCATACATGCCGGCAGGGGGGGGGGGGGTAACCCGCTGAGGTCTGAACCCACTCCCCGAGGCCGTAAAGCCAGGAAGGGGTAAACCCCCCGAAGGGGGGCTTGGCGGCTCGCCGAGTTTCGAAGTATTTCCTTAGTGCAAAAACTTGCGCAAATTGTGCCTGCTTGTTGCTAGAAGTGCATATGCGGAAGTAAATTTCTGGAAAATTTTTTGTTCACGACGTCATTCCCTGAAGTAAAAGTTAATCGAATTAATAATTATACTTATTTATATACTAACTAGATATTTAGACATTGAATGTCTGCTATGGTCCACGGTGGATTAACATTTTAAGCGAAAGATATAAAACATACGTACAAGAAGCGTAATATTAATATATATAACAATATTTTGTATTTTCAAAATATCACCAATCACTACTCAAATGATAATAAGCCAGATATTTTCAATTCGACCAAAAACAGAGGCTGCTAGCGGTCAAACGCCTATAAAAACAATGATATGCGTGGTATGTACTATATAAATATATATGTTTAGACTAGTGTAAATACACAAATACATAATGTGGCTATCAATAATACTTTTATTGCGTCTCGACGAGTTTTGAGGCCGGACCATAGTGCAAAAGCTGACCTCATAGGTGAAAAATCTGGCTGCTAAGACCAAAAAAAAGGTCCTCACGACCGACCGACACCCAGAAAATTTGGCCGGCCAGGGGGGTTACCCCCTGGGATGGCTGCGACCCCCCCCTGTGGAAGCGTCTACCCCCTGGCATGACCGACCCCCGGCATGTATGCATATAACATAATATTGTAAAAGGCCAGCCATTTATCGTTGATATCATAAAGTGAAAGCAATAGAATATACCAATTAATGGCTAATAGAAAATGTTTGAGACCTTCAAAATCAGCATTTTTGAAATCCAGTACCATTTTTGGACGATTTTTCACTATTGTGGCAGACCCTGGTATTGTGAAATCGATCAAAAAATTGTCTGAGTTGCCGAAGAATTCGGAGCGTTCAACGCATGCCACTAGTTCAGGAGAATTCGTAAAAAGTAGGTTGAGTGTTCTGGTTCCTCGAATTGGGAACTTTATTAATTGTTGCAGGCCACACTGTTGTATTGTTGCATAAAACAGTTCATAGTCCTATTGTCTGGGGATTATATTTTTGTCCCAATCAATAAGGGATAGATTGAAGTCTCCTGTAATTATCACGGGCCATACTACATCAGATACGTGTGATATAAAGTTACATATCAAGTCGTTTTGCTCAGGTGCGGAGTTCAGCGGTCGATAGATGCATGCTATTCGTATCTTAGTTGAACATAGACATCAACGACAACAACTTCCACTTCGTTACATTTAGTGTTGTAGTTTAACACTTGGCTAAAATTTAATTGTTCTGATAGAAAAATGGCGACTCCTCCTCGCAGTGACCTATCTCTTCTACATATATACCACATGTGTTAAATTACATAATTCCATCTGGTACATTTTCGTGTAATCATGTCTTGGATACACAGATTATTGACAAAGATCCTGATTCAAGTAAAGTGTCCAGCTCCGTTAATTTGTTGCAGATGCTTCGAGCGTTGAAATATTTACATTTGACAGTTCTGAGTTGGCATGTTTGATACTATCCCGCCTAAAAGTTTACCTGTACCCATAGTTTTCTATCAGTTCTACAAATTCGTAAGCTAACGAGCTATGCCTGCCCCGGTGAGATTGCCTGCTTCACTTCGTAAGCAGTTTTTGAACGCGATTAACTTTTCTTTCGCAACTACATAACGTGTTCGGTTTTGTGTGTTATCTCGTAGTTCCATGTTCACTTCATAAGCCTATTTTCGCAATGCTGCCTGTTGCTTTAGCTCGGTATCAGACATAGATCTGCGCATGAATATTTGCTCCATGCCTGTTATAATAGATTTCCGTTTTCTTGCGTTCTCAAAAAGTGACCGGGCAACACCAGATGATGAGATCCGCGCCTTTAATAGTCGAGGACGTCGATTTCTAGTTTGGCTGCCTGGTTGTTTGTAAACATCCATTAGAAATACTTCTTGGATATGAATAGACGGATCCAATTTTTTGCAAATATTGTTAGCATCCATCTAATCTTGTCCTTTTTCAGGCAGTCCCTTGTTTATTACACATCTTCGTCATCCAACTTAGATGGTGAGTATATATATGACACGACCAGAAGGTCCTGCGTTTTTTGTAGACTATGTGCCCAGCTATTCTGCACGTCATTTATTGTGTAAATATGCAGCATTACTATAAATATGTAATTTCATATGTAATGTTTAATTATTAATGTAATGATTAGGAAAAGTTTACGCAATATTTGTAGACTGATATAGTAACAAGATAATATAGGGTCGAAGTAATGCCAAACCGTTTATTAATTCGTAAAGATAAGCAATGGTTTCAGGGTGGATGTATCGTTTAGCTTAGGATTTCTATGGCGCATAAGAATATTATTTAAAAATTTCTAGCCAGTATACACTTCTAAGTTTCGTTCGTTACTGTTAATGTGTGCAGTTACCGCGAAATTTCCTTGAATGCACTACTACAATTACTGTGGTGTTGGAACACTGTCGAATTGACAATTTGAGCATTTCCTAACGGTTTTCAAGTTCTACCCGAAATACCTAGACGTTCAGATATCCTAGTCGTATTAACGTGTTGGCGAGAACTGCCGATGTTTGCTTCGCAATAAACGAAAATCTAGTAGACTGTCCTTGATTGAAAAGAAATGTTTCTTTTTCCGGTCTCGACAACTATATATGCGATTATTGACGTTTGGGAATGTAGTTTTGAGTTCGTAATGCGCTTTCGAGGTTCTTGGTTAAACAACGAAATTTTATTTTAAATTATACTTTAAAATTGCCTATAAAAGATAATTTTAGTGTGAAATGCTGTATTTTAACTTCATTAAGGATGTTCGACGTTAACGACTGATTTCCCAGTAACAGCAATTGTTTTACGTAACTCATTTACTGACAAAATTTTTGATGGCACTATAATCTATACGATTTGACGGAAAATGATTAATGAAGACGCGTTGTCTCAAGGCCTTTGAATAAGACCTTTTTGTATTTGCAATACAGATGAGTCAAACTTCGTAATTAAGCCAGTAAAAGTTGATTTTGGATATGTTGACGTGATCAACTTGCCATTTTCCGATATTAGTGTATCGATTAATTGTTCTCAAATTCCAGTGTACAAACTTAAAGGAGCTGTGATTAGTGTTCACATTCTAAACTTGAGGTGCTTTGGCATTTTCAAACACCGTGAAAGTATTAACCCATCGAAGGCAATACTTGGGTTGGAAAGCAACCTAGAAATCGTTTAACAATTTAGGAAAGGACTTGTTCATTAAATTGCTAGCGATTTCTGTATTCTTGATTGCTTCACTTATTGCAGTTTTATCAATCGGTACGCTCGTAAAAAGAGCAGTAAACGCCAAAGCCGGCCAAGGTGTGACATCCAAGTTTTGTACTTTTTCACGAAATAAAACGAATTTGTGACGGTAAACTCGTAAATTATGCATTGCCGAATCAACGCAAGATAAAATTGGTAGGAGCGGAATATTAGGCTTTTGGAATCAGGAAGACCGTACAAAATGTTGGATCCTACAGCCAGATGGTACTATTTTCTTGTACTGGCTGTTTGTGATGTATTTAATGAAAATATTGGCAAGTTCATCACATCTACATATCGAAAGTCAACTGTTACTGGCTTAATAATGAAGTTCGACTCTGTGTACCGCAAATATGAACTGCCTAGCTTGTCCACAGCCTCCCGAAAAGTGGGACGGGCGAAACTTCGGGGCGATCATGTTCACTTACGGGGCAAAATTAAAAGTGGGGGATAAATTTTGCTTAAAAATGATAAATTTTACAATTTTTCATGCATTTTTACTACCGTGAATATATTTTTAAGGTAATTAATGTTTAAAAACCAATTTGCAAACAAGATTTTCAGACAAAAAATTCGGAATTAGCTGAACATGGCGGGTTTCGGCCGAGTGGGGGCGGCCACTGGGGAAAATATAACGAGGATGGGGATTTGGAAAGTGGGCGGTCCCTCCCACTGTGGACAATCCAGACTACAGCACTTCTTGACTTTATCCTGAAGCTCTTTGATACACTTGAACACAATTGTTTTCTTTTACTAAAACCATGTTAGTAAATTTCAAAATAATGAAAAGTATCTACACCAAAACCCATGATCTGCATAATGCAATAGCAACCTTTGTTTGAGATAGAGTAAAAACGTGAGAAACTGGCTAAATATACAATATATTGCTTCTCTCGCTTTCGGCAACACTAAAACAAATTCAGTTTAGCGTTTGATCATCTCAGGTATATATATAGGAGTTTTGTACAGGAATGGGTATCACCAATAAGATGACTATGCATCATCACATTAGTTTAATTTCACATAACGGTCTCACCTACATAGAGTAGAGTGTACTTATATGTATAATTATAGTACGAATAAAAATTCAGTTCAAATCCATATATATATATATATATATATATTACCTGTACTTTAGTCAAACAATTTGGTTGTTAATAAACGAGCATTCGACCAGTATGACATAAGTTAAGAAAAACCACTCAAACGCTCTTGTACGTATTTATTGCTGAACGTATATGTTTTAAATTTAATATGCTTATACTGCGCTTTTTGAGTAAAATAACACTTCCAATGACAGCGTGAAAACAATAAGTGCTCGGTGGTTATTGGTGTGTTGGGCTTAGTGTCATGGTTAGTACTGTACAATGAGGACACTGCGGGGGCAAAATGCTCTTTTCACACAAATAACGTTTTGTATTCAAGATAGCAGGGAATAACCGGAACCTGGTCTTCGAAATTTATATATAGTAAAACAGATGATGGAAGAAATGAAGGTATAGTGGATTTAAAATGCATTAAAAATAATTTTTACATTAAACTTAATGTATTGCGATGGTATTATTGCCCAATTTTTTCATGCCTGAAAAATTCCTGCTCTAATTATGTGCCTTACTTACGTTTCACACGGCAAATTGGTTAGTTAACCTTTTCTTTTGCTTGGTTGTATAGCTTGATCATTGTATAATGTAACAGCCCGAGATTTTTAGGATTCTAACGGGATATACAAAAGGAGAAAATGTCCAATTGTAGGTCAAAATAAGGGGCAAAACGTTTTGGGACGGGCGATCGGATACCGGTGGAGCGTGACCGGAGTACTATGTTGTGTATCATTAATCGTTGTTATAAAAATAAAATATGTCATGGATATAATATGTCGTATCGCCACGCTCCACCCGCCCGAGGTGCACGGGGTGATTTTGGCACCAAAATGGAATACTTGTGACACTAAGTAGGGTATCCGGTCGACCCCAAGTAAAATCAATGATAACCTGTGCGTTTATTGTGTGCCTTAAATGAATGTTATGTTATTTTATCTTATAGGTAGTACCGCGTGTCAGGATGGGTCGGGGTATTGTGCAGAACCTTTATCAAAACGCAAACGGAAAATTTTATTGGCATTCAAACCGTGAGGACCCATCCTGGCATGCACCTGTTATATAACCGACTCAGTGAGTGAAGCGAGAACCAAGCGCGGAGGTAAATTTAAACTCTCAGAGTTCAACTACACCCCAATTTTATATAGGTATCTTAAAGGCAAAATTTTATTTTATAGTTTTTCGGTACTCCGCGCGAAATAGGATTATTGCAGTATCTTCGCGTTCGGGTCAGCCCGCTCCGTACCCCTGAATACTTAGGGACCCCCAACTAAGCGTTTAAACACCCAATTTTCAAAGACTTAAATCTCAACCAAAATAACCAAAACTCCCCAATTTTTCAAGCTCGGTACCTCCATGGGGTCTTACCCTAACAGTTCCACTGAAAACCGGGGTCACCTAACTTAACTGGTCCGCACAGGACCCCGATAACCCTGCCGGGACATCAAAATTTTCTGTTTTCAACTCATAAAACGGCCTCTAGCAGGCCACCTATGGGATATATATTAAAATTAATGTTTCTATCAGTAGGCGACCAGCCAGGGCGTGAACCCGGTCCCGCCCCCGGCCGCCTACTGTTTTCCGTTGCGTAGCAATAGTCAAAAACGCGTTCAAACCTTGGTACATTTCTGGCGCCCTGGGCGCCCGTATATTTTCTGGCTTGAAATTTGTCGCGCCGACCAGCGCGAGGTTTTTGTCTTTTGGCATTCGTCGGCCACACTGTAAATAAAATTGTTATTGTGGCCGGCGGCACTCTTTGACGTGTATAAGCGGGCACTGCTTCGAGACAGAGGCTTTAATGTGGTCAGCTCGCCCAATGCATTTATGTATATATGTTGTTTGTGCTCTTGGACTTTGGCAAGGCGATCAGTGTGTTGCGGCAATTTTAAAATTGTATGCTCATATCCGCTTTTGTTAGTTTAAAATTTGCTGGTTTCGAGGTTTTTTCAAAGTAAATGGTCTGGCAAAGAAAGGGGGGCGCTGTAGGGTATAAAAGAACAAGGCCCGACGCAGCGTCGGGACCAGTCGAGAGATGCCGCTCTAAAGGCGGCGGTTTTCTTCTGCAGGCGGTTGTCGCCTTTTGTTTTGCTGTTTTCAAATTTCGGGCTTTCGTTTTGGTTTTCTTTTATTTGCCCAGGGGTGTCTCCTACCGTGTAGAAACGGGACGGAGTCGCCCCTGGTGAGTTTTATAGGTTTCAAAATTAACTAGCAGGGGTCGCCCTTGCGGGTGCTGGCGCGTCCGGCGGATGCCCCGGCGCACTCGTAAGTGCGGTCCCAACGCAGCTGAGCAAAACGCCCGCTAAAGTTGTTAGGAAGAACTTAAATCTTGACTGGTTCCCCGCTCGCCGGGTCGCCATTTTTTCGTTTTAGACCCGGGGGGCGAAAACTGATTAGTGATGTGAACGGGGAATAGAAAATCACGCGGGATGGGTAAGGTTTTTGAGTTTAGGTTTCGAGGCAAAGCTTGGAATTTAGGTAAGGCGGTTAAAGCAGGAAACCAAAAGCGTGTTGACCTGGAGGCAGCCGCTCAGGCAGAAGTGAGTTGAGCATTAATAAGGATCCGCGCTAGGCTTCTCATCAAATTTCCGAGCCTTGATCCCTGAGCGTTTCAGCCAATCATTCTCCGTAAGGTCGTTTTGAAAAACTCCAGTCTTCCAGGCCGTTTTAGACACGGTAGAAGGCTGTAATAATTTTCATCAAACAGTTTAAGATCCCGCCACAAATTGGCACTATGAAACAAGTCTAATGTTTCCAATGACCCTCAAGAGATAATGGAGCTTCTCTCGATTAGTGCTCCATCCGTGCTCGCTTTCGAAGTCGTAGCTCGAGTCGAGCTTAAGTCATAGGAAAATATATAAGAACTACTCCAGGTCACACGACTCAAAGACCCAGTATTGGGGAAGAAGAGAGAGCGGCCCGCTCGGAACGGACGCAGTCATTTGCACGCGTGGAGCCTTCAAGAGAAATTAAGAACGGAACCCCTGACGCTAGCCCCAGAAATTTGAGCTGCCACTCTGAGATTCGTGTCGCTCCGAATAAAAATGTCAGTTAACTAACCCCAAAATTTAAGACGGGTCTCAGGCCGTTTAGACACGGTAGAGCACTCCGTCACGCAATTTTAACAATGTAACAACTATCGATGGGTCGATGCGGTCGCTCCATAGGGAGTGACGTATCCGGACCTTTCGTGCGTTGCTGTCTCCATTTCTCACGGTTTTGCGAATCAATCATGGTAATCATGCAGGGGTATCCGAAGTGTTTTTAAGCTTAAATCACAACCAGTCTCTTTTGGTACTCGAACCGAGCAATTCGTTGAGGGCGCGGCAGCACGTGCCCTATGCATGCATGCAAATGACTGCGGACCATCACCTAAACCGAAGACACTCGGAGGAGTAGATCAATACAACATGAAAGGAGACGGAGTCAGCTGCGATGTATAGTTGTGTAAAATTTTTAAGTAAACTCTCGTGATCGCACCCACTAGTCGAGCGACGGCCCTGAGGAGGACTCAAAGTATTTGTGTTCCCCCAAACTTTCTGTGGAGGAAAACTTATAGGCGCGGACCCATAAACCGTTTAGACACGGTGGGTTTCGATATAGCGCCACCTTTTCATGTCAAAATCAGCGATTTAGGAGACCATTACGAGACAGACGAAATTCGGGAGACGCGGCAGCGCTTCCCTCTTTCGATGACGACCCGCATTTTAAGTTGACCCTGGCGCACGCAGAGTTAATGACAAACTTTCATTACAAGTAATCAGCAGCTGACGCCCGGCCTCGAGAGAAAGTATGAGATGGAGTACAAGGTGAAAAAGGGTCAATGGCATGAGAGTGTCCAATGCTCCAGAGTTTTTACAGGTGAAGTCAACACACGGTCTACCCGGAGAGTTCATTTATGCGTCCTGTCAGGCGGGTAAGGCGGTCTACCGGGTGCAAAACATAGGTGCAAGCAGGATTGATTTTTACGTGGGGATTAATTGGGGTTCACATCACCCATTCGGTACCTAGATATTTCACAGGTGCCCTGCGAGGTACTCATGTATTCTGTTGTACATAAATTATTTTGGTTATTCGAATACAATCACGTGCAATTTGTCTAAATAAAGTGTTATAGTGTGAAACTTATAGTCGGCGATATGTGTTTAGGGTAGCAACCAAACCAGCATTTTAGATAATAAAACCAGAAGTGAACCTAAGGACAAATTCTAATCCATGGGTCTTTGACCAAGCTTAGCTCAAGGAAAGCCTTCCTAAGTTAGCGGGAGGATCTCGTTACCCGTTAAGGCAACGCCGCAGCGGCGAGTAGCAAATCTAAGCTTTGGATAAATCTCGAAATTCGCAAGTAGGCTCGTTCAGTAGTTGGTACGCAGCCTCAGTCAAATTTACTCGCGCTAGACAAGAACCCTGGGGATTGAGCTCCAGGTGTTCCCTAAAGCCATCAGTTCTGCAAGGAACCTCTAGTGGAATCCACCAAATTCATTGTCCAAACTAGGCTCCCGCGTCTCCACCCGAAACAAGGAACCGCACCTTCATTTAGGATTTATATAGGAATGAGGGAAAGGCGAGTCAGCCTTATTACCTGTGAGCAGGCTTAGGGGTTGACTCTCCCTCGGGGGACCTTCGTACCACTAGATACGTGGGCCAGCATAGGGGCCAGGCCGAGCACCCTGGTTAACCCGCCGGCAGCCTACTAAGCTAAGCGGTTCCCTTAGGCCATCGCATAGATCACCGGGGAGCCGTGGAAGCCGGGGTTGTCCGGGCACCACACCGAGGAAAATTGGTGGTGCAGCTGGGATCCCTTAGGGCCAGAACTGGTCCTAGTACATAATATATATATTACATATGTTTGGATTACAGGATGAAGAAAAAACGTGGAAAATTTCAAACAAAATTTTTTAACCGGAATTCCGGTTCCGGTATGGTTTTTGCCCTTTGCCGGAACCGCAACCGGAACACGATTTTCGCCGGAACCGGAATTCCAGTTACTCCCTGCAAGATAGTGAGTGGATAGATTATGCTGATCACGTTCCCCCATCTTTCACTTGATCACAAAATCATTTATATGTGTATGGTAAATGTTTACAGCAAGCTGCAACAGACAGTATAACAGGGTCGAGCGATATTCCACTTTCTTAAAACTTGCATTATCAACGACAACCCTTTGTAGACAAAATATACTGAGATGTAATGTTGTTACGTCATGCATCAATAATGTCATTCAGCGATAATTGAAAGAGTGTAGTAGAGGTTATAAACTCCCTTATATAATTTTCAATTTGCCTGATCGAAGTTAATGCAGACTCATCATATGTATTTAAAAATATCCAGGACAAGCGATAAAACACTCAAAAGCCTGAAAAATAATATCTTAAGACCCAAAATCATAGTGGCCCACCCACAAATTAACATAAGGGTTTCCAACACCAGCTGAGGCCAAAATTTGGGCTACTGCGACGCCATTTGATTGAAAAATTTGATTTTTTGACTCTTTAGAATGCTTGTACAAGCAATTTCAAGCTAGGCAAAAAATATCGAGCAATGCAAATAATTTTGGCCTCAAAATCGAAATGTAGCTTCAGAGCCGGCGAAAAATTAAATTTGTGGACTCAAAAACCTCGGGTGTGTATCGGTTACATCGGTGCTACTTTCCAATTTTATAAGTACAAATGCCGAAATACGTTGATATTGTCGCAAAAGTAAAAAATGCCGAATATCTTTTCTAATATCTTAAAGCAATATCGAGTTATATCCTGAAATGTAAAATTTTTTGAAATCGACACCGACATACTTTATACATAACGTGTTAAAATATAAGAATTATAGGGATAATTTTGCGGCAACGTTGTAAAACCTTTCGTCTCATATTGTCACTTTTTAAAATATTTCGCATGAAAACAACTAGCGAGTAGTCATGATGGCTGCCTGAGTGGATCAGGGAGTTTTTAGGACAATGAATAACCGAAAATCTTCAAATTGAGTGTACACGCACACCTGTAGATATCGAAAAAATGTTCCAAAGAACCTGAACACCAAAAACCCACACCTAAGCTTTATCACTGGACCGCAAGGTTGAAATGGAAAAAATAACGAAGACTAATATTTTCCAAAAGAAAAGACTGTAATTGTATTTCTATTCGTTCCACTCACAAACACCAATATTATGGATTTGTGGTTTCTCTCCGAGAAGCCACCATCATTGCACCGTAATATGAGTTCTCTAGTATACGGAATGTAGAAAGAACCATTATGTGCTGGAACCAAAGAATACGTTGGGAACTATCAATGTTTTGAACTGTTCCACTAAACTGTGGGTTATGGCAGATAACAATTAGGTCATATAAAGATGGGTCATATGCTCATAGTTACTAAAACTTGTTGTCGCAAGAACATTACTGCTCTTCTCGGCATAAGCTACGATCTACATATATCGTTTATGCAATGCATGATCAGTATTTAACCCACGTTAAAATGAGTTAAAATCGCTATCTTTGAAGATATACAGCAAATCAACAAGAAACTTTCTTTGACATTAAGGTCATAACTTTGCCGTCACCACCACTACAAATGAGATAATTCATGTTCGTCGCACTCCAAACAACAGATTGCTATTGAAACAAGAAGTGATTTATATACAATGGCACAAGTTAATAATAAGCAATACAAGCAAATTTATCGCTAATAAATTTAAACCCATCCAACTAACCTGTCCACTACGGTCGCGAGAAAAGTTGTGGCATGAGCCACGTTTAAAAATCTGAGTTAGCCACATCGATGCCAGTCTATCGATATATATTCAAAAACCCCACGGTAATATACCAAATCAACTGTGATTAATTAATCCAGGAAAATTTAAATTTTATGGTAAATTTTAAAAATATTTGTGTTTCTAGTATATATATACTAACACGACGAATTAAAATATTTAATCCTTTCATTACTACTAAGATAACATGTATTTCATACGATCTAGAAGAAAATTTTGCAGCTGAGGATTGACTTTAGATCGTTTGGCACCGAGCCTCGTACACTAGATATTACGCTAATAAGATCTGTTATTTGGTTTCTTTCGGAACCTCGCATAAACGAATGTATAACAAGGCACGAGCATACACGAGAAGCTTAGTAACTACAACGCGCCGCACCATACGGCGTTACAAATGCGTTAATAAATTCACAAAACTGTTAAATATTAGTACGGCTAAAATAGTTATATGTGTCTGAAAATATATGCAGGTTATCTGGTCTGTCCACAGCCTCTCGAAAAGTGGGGGACTTCGGGGCCCCCCATGTTCATTCTCGGGGAAAATTAGAAGTGGGGGAAATAAATTTTGCATAAAAATGCTAAATATTCACATATTTTCATGCATTTTTACTACAGTGATTGTATTTTCAAGCTAAAAAACGATATTTTAGCATTATAAATAGAGGTAATTAATGTTTAAAAAAACAATTTGCAAACAAAAACAAATTTCTAACATAAAAAAATTTTGTATTATTTGAACTTGGGGGTTTTGGCCGAGTGGGGTGGACGGACATGGGGGAAAATCTCACGAACATAGGGATTTGGAAAGGGGGGTCCCCCCACCCCCCACTGTGGGTAGGCCAGGTTATGATAGCAAATTTTTATTATACCACAATCAAATTTCTCGCGAACATTAACACCTCCACATAATTCGGAAGATTACTGCCAGGTGCGGCGATGAGTACGCTATATATCGGTACGGGCACTGCTCATCTACCACAAACACACAATATTCGGCAAGTTTTTTTGTACAATGAGTTGAAATAATTATTTTGATTTGGAAGCCTCGAATTTTTGCCAAATCTGCATTAGGTATATCATCGGAAAACGATCTGCCTACAACTTTAGAGCGGTGCTATTATCAATAAAACTTTAACCGGACAATAATTAAATACATAGACTGTTGCGCACACTTTGCGGTACACTTAGCCCTGACTTCAAATCAGGATTCTAATTGTAGTTGTTAGCAAAAAATTAAAAAAGATGTAATAATTGAAATGTTCTATAAGCCAGAGGCACTGGTTGTGCCGAAATGTATCGCGAAATACAGACAAAAATTACTTTTTGGTAACATTAGAGTGCATTGACGACTGTCAACACTACTGCGCTATCCAAATTGGGGGCGCACATGGGATTTCCAAGTGCCTCTTGGTAAAAGTTTGGGCTCCCCCGGTTAAACGCATCTTGGCAAATATTTTTTTATTTCCGCTCGGTAAAAACAACACAAACGTCATTAAATTTTGATCACAATTTTCACTATAATCCCGTCTTGAACCTAAAATTTGCTTCAAAATAGCGCTGTTTTCTCCATCAAAAGCGATTCCGACATTATGTTTAGCCGTTTTTCTCTTGCCAAAATACCCACAGGTTCTTTTCTGGCTCCCGTTTCACTCCACTAACAAATTTTTCAGCGAATGGAGAGCCCATAACAACATAGCGTAACAGTGTTAAATACGCACATTATAATCACTGTACCGTTTAGCTAAATAAAGACAATGTGAAAGTTAAATCGGCTACATATTTGCCAATAGCGTTGTAATAACAACTATGTACGGTGTAAAGCAAAATATATGTTACTAATACATTGTAACAAGTATTTTCTAACTATAAGCTTTAATAGTCAAATAGAACTAGTTAATATAGATTAGGAGTGTGAAATAAGGATCATTTTCAACGTTTATACTCTATTCTAAGTCATATTAAAAATTAAAAACTAATAAAAATATTCCAAATAAAACTTCATACGTTCGGTTAATTTTTATACAATGTTTACAAAGTCATACAACGAATTTCATGAAACTATAAATATTCGCGCATAGCACAAAACATTTTTTATACTAACATAGACATTTAAATTCTTCCATCGTCCTGAATTTTGTTTACATAATGAGAAATATGTGAAGACATACATAATATACATTTTCAAGCTGTGTCTCATGCAAAATCTGATTTATCAACAACTTTATGCGCTTTATTTATATCCTGTAACGTGCTACCGTCCAATAAAATATGTACTATTATATTTAGCCACCGTACACCATAAACGTACTGTTGCACTTGTAACGTCTATCTCACACAAAATACATGATGCTACACATGCGATCATGGCCAAATGCAAATACATTATGTGGGCCAACGCGAACGACTATAGTTTAACGGACGTAATTTCGTCCGTCTGCGTAGCCGTTCTCTGAACAATAATGAATTTAGTAGCAAGATGAACTATTACATTGGTATCAGGTTAACATTATTAAACCCGAAAAGAAACAACCCGATTCGATTTGTTGATTTTGTGCACTTTAACACAATCATGTGGAATTTTAGCGATTCGCAAATAAAAGTGGGCGATCGTTACAACTATTTTTAACATGGTTCCTGCGACTTTCTGCATTGCCCAAAATATCAGAAAGATTTTAAATCATACAAAGCTATGAATATAATACTAGTGAGTATGGATTTAATGTTCTCTATTTCGTGGAAGAGGAATGAAGCTGTTTACATATCGGCATATGACATCAGAACTAGTAGAATAGTTGAATTGTTGGCGATAGTAATTATTAAAATGTTGAGCTCCTCTATTAACAGCCCCTACAAAACCACAGTTACTAGCTGAATAGATACTTGTTCCTGCAGTAACATTAGATACGTCAGATAAAACGCTGGGCGGAAGAGTTGAATCAGCTATCATACGCGAAGCCACAGCCGGAGTACATCCAGATGCACCGAATCGGACTACGGTTGAACAGTGTTTGGCATGATGTTTATATTTGTTTGGAAAAGGTAGTAAGCTATTTTTTGTCGTTGATGTTTGACTGGAAATGGTGTCATCATCGGCACTGTCGTCCAATATAATTGTGTCGTTAACCGAAGACGCAACTTTACCACTCGCTACTGCCATGTTGTCGTCGATATTGTGAATTGAATTATCTGAAGATTCTACCAAGCAAGAACAGTATTGAAAAAGTATATAATGTGTATTATAATGAGCGAACATAGCCATTGTAACGACGAAAGAAACAAAATACATCTGCTGTGAAATTGAAATAAACAATCAATGTCAACAGAGTAGTCGCTGGAAATGTGCTGTTCGGTCGATGTTTTCTCGAAACATTTGTAATTTATTTGAAAGTTTTCCGGGATCAGTATGAAGTTCGTTTGAGAGTTGATAGCTAAATTTTGTTCGATATCTGATCGACGTTCGTTCGTTTAAAATGCAATACTAATTTTAGCGAGCACTTATGTAGCAGTAAAACATTCGAGTACATCCACAAAACCAACTGTTACTAATAACTTAAACAAGCTCCTATAGCGTCTAGATTATACCATACACTATTTTTTTACAATAATTTACTGAAAGCGTTCGAAATATTCGAAAGGTAGAGGTGTTAATCATTAATTGTTTCTTTAATCTTTTCTCAGATGTATTGTTGAACGGCAAACAAGTTACGCTACGTTTCCTATCTATAGCAGGAAAACAACGCTAAGTCTTGGTAAATTGTTTTATAAAGGGATTCATGAAAAAGCACCTATTTTGTAGAAGTATAGTAATACAGACGAAGTGTCCCAGATTTGCACCGAAATTTCTGTTTAAATTTAGAAATATATACCCCATATCGAAGCAACTACAAAGACAAAAATGTTACCTTTAACGAAGTATTATTGGGCAGGATAATATCTACAATGTATGTAACTGAACTATAATTATTACCGACAGAAATAAAAAATAATTATTTAAAAATAGTTTTTTTGCGAATAGACCGCGAATTTTTCGCGAACAATCTACTTTTATTACTGTAATTCACTGTAATGTTACGATAGACAAACGGAAATGTGTGTACATGACAATGTCACTACGTTGTTATCAAAGGTGCATCAACACACACCGCAAGATTAATGTAGTATTTACCGTGCAACCGTTAAAAAATTTTTAGCTCGGCCGCAACACAGCGACTGACAATATTGTATTTATGCCCATTAAGATAGCAGTCGGGCCTTTACTGGACTAAATTAGGGAAAAATGCTAAATTTTGTACCATATCCACAGTCTTAAGAAGCACAACCAATTATTCTATTTTGCCGCAAAGGTATGGTATCCTAAGAATTTTATTACTTTTGGCTATATGCAAGCTTAAGTTTATGCCGCCAACGGTACAAACGAATTTCTGCTCGATTTTGCACTATAATCTTGTGGCGAGGAGAATAATGGCAAATTTTTATATAGTTACGCATATAATATCTCAAACTAATGAAAGACCACAACGACCCTGCTAACTTATCAGAATGATTTTTCCACCAAAGCTACAAGCAAGCTAAACAAATATAATTATAAATGTAATATGAGTAGTACTATGAAACAATGTTATAACATCAACATACGAAACAGTCGAAACAAATAGAACCAAAATATTCAAATACCTTGGCTAGTCGATTTCAATAAACTACTTCTGTCAGCTGCTGATTTCCATGAGCCATCGGGATACAGCCGAACATCATTGACATTCGATGCCGATTCTTCAAGGATACTGCTTATGTATCTGAAGTTATTCACAGTAGTATTGATTAACCATTAGAAGTTGCAACTGCAATACGTTGCTAGGAGCAGGACAATAGCAGCATACTATCTGTAACAAGAGGGTGAACTGCTCTACAGAATGAGACCAATAACATAGATCTAGCTACGATATAGAAGAGATGGGTCATTTCATGCTACGATGACCTTTTGGTCGGGGGTGGGTAAAAGTGGATATTTTGGTCTGTAGCACAGAAACGTGCAGGGAACTGACAAAAATGTTATTTACGCTAGGAAGCTTCATTACTTAGCTATTTTAAACAACAAAATTTTTTGGCCACACCCCCGTCATAAGTGCTGGACGTCCACATAGGTCCCAAATTGACAAAAACCGTAATGACTAATTATTTTATGACCTATTTTTCTATATATTCTATTTATATTATTATAATTCTAGTTTTTATTATAAATCATTTTCATGTATTTTGGATCCAATGGGCCTAAAATACACACAAATTGGCCTTGAAAACTTTTTTGACCGCAAACTGCATAAAATAATGACAATAGCAGCTGTATTGAAGTTAAATTATTCTACAGAACGAGATCAAACACACCTACATATAGCTGGAGCCATTGCCAAGATATTACCATTTTCGTGTATTTTGGGTCTCATTGACCTATTTTAGAACCCGTTTTGACCCAAATCTTATATTTCAAGAGAACCGCGTTGCAAAACACTTATACAGATTTATTTGTTCTGCAAAAGCCAATTTGACTTCGATATCTACACCGCATGCCAACTTACAATAAGTAACTTGATTTTTTGGGCCCCTTCGGGACCCGACCCAAGCCCATATGACCGTTTTCTCGCAGAGGTGTTGGAACCGGGCATCGCGCCAAAATGAATAGCACAAATAGAGACTTCATGCTTTCAAATGAACTATCACGCGAGTCAATCCGCGAAAACCGAAGTTACGTGTCACCCCAAAAAACCCACAAACGGACACCGTCGACATTTACTACTCTGGCTGTTCTCGGTATACTATGTAAGCCAAAGCCTTGTCTATGCTAAGGCCCTTATGAGACTTATAGTAACTATAAGCCTAATACGTGAGTTCACTTCATGTGAGTACACCTGGGTTGTTGTTTTGTCATGTCAGTTCACGATTGTAAAAGCTATGAACGCGAATAAATCACGATTTTCTTTTACATATATACACGATTTGCGATGCAGCAACTCGTAGGCGCTGTTAGCGGTCACTATATTACGATGTAGCATCGCATTTTGCTGACAGCGTACACGTGAAAACGCGATTTCCAATCCATTCAGTACAAATGTACACATGTACATCAAATTTTATTCGTATATCGCAGAGCCTATGTTCGCGTTCACAAAAGTGCGAATACTAATGACAAAAATGAGAACTCGAAATGCGCGAATCAATTTGTGATTTTGACAAAAGAACCTTAGTGTACGAACCTAAAGTGGGCTCACGCATACGGCGGGGCTACGGAACACCCCCGCGCGCTAAGGTGTTCTTTTTTTCTAACGATTTAACGTCCGGCCATAAGGGTAAGATATTTTTTCTGAAATTCCACTCCGAAAACTAAAAATTTCATAAAGTACTTTACGATAATATTCGCTTGAAAATTGTAATCAACTCAATCAGAGATGTCTTGGCAGCTCTTCAGAGGCGATTTATTTCAAAATTTTATTTGAAAAAAGATACAATCTTGGCATTTTTAAATCCCCAGATGAATCAAAAAGCGCCCACTAATGTTCCCAGGGAAAAATCTGACACCCCTTGGTTTTCATCCAGAAGAACCCTGCATCATTTCCTGGCAAAATCATTTTCAGCGCATGACCAATATTGTCATGGGTTAATCACACTTTTTTTACAGCAGCGATGTATATCGCCAAGCTTCAATATTATTACAATGCGAAATGCTTGATTAAACTACGAAACGATCATTAGAATTTTTGGCCAAAAAATGAATTTTTTCAGTGCTAACAATATTACAGATAAATCAATAAGTTTGACTGCGTTTCGATGTCAAATCAGACACGTAGTCACACTTCTAGATATGTGAAAAGACATTAAAAAGTCAATCTCAGAATGCGCAAAAATTTATAAAACTAGTCGTGTCCCCGTGACGACACGTCACGGCGGAAATTACCCTATCTTACGGAAAGTCTTGGCAGCTCTTCAGAGGGGATTTATTTCAAAATTTTATTTGAAAAAAGATACAATCTTGACATTTTTAAATCCCCAGATGAATCAAAAAGCGCCCACTAATGTTCCCAGGGAAAAATCTGACACCCCTTGGTTTTCATCCAGAAGAACCCTGCATCATTTCCTGGCAAAATCATTTTCAGCGCATGACCAATATTGTCATGGGTTAATCACACTTTTTTACAGCAGCGATGTATATCGCCAAGCTTCAATATTATTACAATGCGAAATGCTTGATTAAACTTCGAAACGATCATTAGAATTTTTGGCCAAAAAATGAATTTTTTCAGTGCTAACAATATTACAGATAAATCAATAAGTTTGACTGCGTTTCGATGTCAAATCAGACACGTAGTCACACTTCTAGATATGTGAAAAGACATTAAAAAGTCAATCTCAGAATGCGCAAAAATTTATAAAACTAGTCGTGTCCCCGTGACGACACGTCACGGCGGAAATTACCCTATCTGTGATTGATTGTTTTATTCTCTTGAGGCTCATATAAGGAGTGGTGCCGTCCTGAACCGCCACCCATAACTCCTTACCGGAACCTCGGATACGAAAAACAGCAACTTCATTCGAATCAGTGTGTCAAATTACCTTATATGAGACTAACGTCATTATTTCGATTTTTGAACCCCTGTGGCTCATATATGGAGTCTTGCCTTGCCGAAGATTTCCATGATATGGTTCTTTACCGGAAACGTACCACCATTTTACCATGATACGGCGAAAATAAACCACTCCAATCGACTCAGCGTGTCAAATTCCCTTATCTCAAACTAACTTCATTATTTCGATTTTTGGACCCCTGAGGGTCATATTATAAGGGTGCCCTTCTGAGTCCTGACCTACTATATCTCCTTACCGGACTCTGATAGCCCAAAACTGGAACTATTTTAGCATTAGCAGATATCGTGTGTTCCCGAGTGGTTAGAGCTCTGTATAGTTCGCATGTCTATCGTTGAGAAGGAAAAGATAAATTTGCGGAAGAGCCCGTGGTAATACTGCAGTTTGTCTTGAAAGTTTACATACAAAATCCATCTCGAGTTACCACTATGGAGCTATTAATACATTCATAGTCGAAAAGCTCCTGTAACTGCGATCGACACCGCACAGAAACCTCAAATATCCCTAAACAGCATCTATTTGACACCTATCATGCCTTAAACCGTAAATGAAATTACTACACGGCCCTATTAAAAATAACGGTCGATTATGATTTTACATGCCAAAAAGGCATTGTTAGGTGAAGCAGAAATATAAAAGATAATTCCTTACCCACTAATTTATATTGTATATTTTGAGATGGCACAATTTAAGTTGCATAATTATTCATGTACTGCAAGGTTTGCATCAAAAATATACTAACCTGCATAATCTAATTTTCAATAATCTCGAATTTCCGCATTAGTTTTCTTATAAAATGTAAAGAAAACGTACATAAATAATTATAGCTCGTTTCTCAGAGAACACAACACAGAAAGCATCAATTTCCATGGGTACAGGGAATTCAATAAACTCCAGGTACGTGCCCAGAAAATGCCATAATAGCTGAAAAAATTCATACTGACGTACTCGTCAATGACAAGATTATCATAGCACAGCGGAATATTGCATATTGGACACTTCCAGTTGTCTTCAGAGATAGGTTCTTTTAAACGTAGAAACGTAAAGGCGTCAAAGCAAGTTAAATGTGTACAATGTCGCGATCGAACAGGAAGTTCAATCTTCGTCCGGCTGATCTAAAATTACTAAAAATCGTTAGGATCACATTAAATGCACCTTGTGGACTTCCTGTTCGTCTAACGCACACATAGCCTGTTGCTTGGAATGCCGAGGATGTGACCAAGCCAGCGTAGCCGTGCAAGCCAAGCTGGCGAGCTCGAGCTTTGCTGATTCTGTCTCAAAGGCTAATGCCAAGAATTGTTTATAAGCAATTTATACGACACACCTTGAGCTTTCTACATTCAGTTTGTTGGTATATATGGCCATAAAAATTATATCAAATCCGTATCTAAAATAGAAGCCCCTGCATATTACAGGTATCAAGCGTTAATTCTTGTGCTTCCAACGAAACATATGCCACAAATCATTAGCAAATATTAGGTTCCGCGGCTTAGCTGGTTCATTTTCCCTGATATTATAGATGAAATTGTGATTTTCACTGATAATTTCCACTGTCGAAATAACTGGGTGATTTTTTAATGTCCACCTCGTGCTTCGCTTTATTGCTCAGCAAGCGTCATCATCGAAACGAATAATATGTTCCCCTTACGCTGTGTGACACAGTGGATTGTTCGTTTGCTTAAATGGGCGCTACCTATAACGATGTGTTATCTACCCGAAAAACGAAGCGACTTGAAGAATAGGTGCTATGGCAAAGACCACGAGACGTGGATCTAACCAAATTCGTAATTATCATTAAACGGCAAACTTTTGGTTTAACATGATTTGTTTGGATGAAAGGAGATGGTGACGAGTTGTAGACACTCTGTTATTTGGTCTTACACAGTTTGATTTTTAAGCCAATGCATGCTGTGTTTGTTATTCCATGCAGCAGGCCTTGTGCTTCGATCTCAGCCCTAGATAGTACAGCAAAAAACCATTTCCGCATTTTCATTATCGCGTGCTGTTATTTCAATTACTCCTACAACTGTTCTACAAAAATGAATAAGAAAATTTTTTGCAGCAAGCAACACTGAACATACAGTAATACCACAATACTAATTTCTTATCGAAAGAAACCTGCTGAACAACAAGATGTATCACGCGAATATAGTACATGAATGTTTACAATAAAATACTTATACCCTATCGCTGCTAAACAAACACGTATGATACCTTCACATTTTGTGTCTTCCACGACCGCATAAAATACTGTGTTGGGTAAAACTACAGTACCCGCCAAAAATGACTGTCGCTCGCTCACGACTCGCTCGAAATAAATTTGTTCTAAAATAGAATTTGCTATTAATTTAAATAGTTTCGAAATCTTGAGCGAGCTACTCGCTCGCAGCTTGCTTGTGACTCGCTCGAAGTGCAATAGTCATTTTTGGCGAGTACTGTAAGTGCAATCGAAATCGTTCAAGATTTTGTTTATTCTATAACGATAAAAATTTCGTCCAATGTTACCTTAAGAGCCCGGCCGTTGTATTGTTAGAAAAAACAACAGCTTAGTGAGAATGGTTTGGGGGGCTGCAACACCCCGACTCAAACTTACTAGCAACTCTATCGAGATTGCAGAACGTAGTGAAGCATAGGTACAGCTACGCCTTTTGCGTACACAGGCAATCAGCTCTCGATAGCATATGTCGATATGCTACAGGGTCATTTCACGCTACGATGACCTTTTGGTCGGGGGGGGGGGTAAAACTGGATATTTTGGCCAGTAGCACGTAAACGGGCAGGGAACTGGTAAAAATGTTATTTGCGCTAGGAAGCGTCATTAGTTAGCTAGTTCAAACAAAAAAAATTTCGGCTTCACGCACGCCGTAAGAGGCTGGACATCCACATAAGTCCCAAATTGACAAAAATCGTAATGACTAATTTTACGACCTCTTTTTTCGGGTAGTGTCGTGGCTCCGTGTTCGAAGTTATGGCCAAATTCTTTTCTATGCAGTATTAGTCAGGTCTGCACAACATTTTTAATTGCACGATTTTCAAATCTACTCCAATCATGGAGAGTGACAGCTGTCGAATTGGCATGAACCCCAGTTTACCCCCCCCCCCGACCAAATTCCTTTTTTGGTCATTGCTCGTTACTTATGCATGGTACATAAACGTTGTTCATATATCATACCTGTCCCCTGGACGAATTTGAAAAAATATTAACCCAGGTGCTTGCTGTTACTTACCCCAGCGCTAGGGTCAAAAGATCGATTTTAGCACATTTGATTACCCCCCCCCCCGACCGTTGCTAGTTAGGGGTATGGTGGAGTCAGTAGAAGTCAATTAATTTGTCTGTTATGGTTCTTTCCAATCACGAAGCGAATGGTGAAACGACCGGAGCTCTATCTCGCGCCCAACCTGTTGATCTCAGGCTTTTACCCACCCCGACCACACTTTTACCCACCCCCGACCACCACCAAAATGTGGAAAAATCGAACATACGATGTTATTTCGAGGAAATTTCACGCTTTTGGTTCATAATACATTGTGGCAATACATTTGGAATTATTGTCGCAAAATTATTTTTTTAAAAAAATTCTAAGTTTACCCCCCCCCCCCGACCATGGTCTCAGGCATGTATATACACTGGCAGTTGATATGGGCTGCCATTTTGTACCCTCATAGTGGAAATTGTGGTATAGAATATCTTACATACCGTTTTCAAGTTAACTATGCTGGTTAAACACGGTCGAATTGGCCATTTCACATTTTTACCCCCCCACCCCGCCAAATTTTACCCCCCCGACCACAAGCTACTTCCGGTATTCTAACATATCTGGCAAAGGGTATGTTTTGAATTTTTTTCCATAACACTTCCCCCCAGGCTAAACTATCGATATAAATAGCTACCGTGTATGGCCGCTTCGTTTCCATTTAATAACGTCATTTTTACCGCGCTGATGGGCTGCGGTCACAAAATCGAGGCTAGATGCAACCTGGAGCATACCAGAGGCCATTTTATGGTACCTTGCGGAGCAGCAGGGGGTGGTATTTGGGAAGCCATAGCATAAAAACGGTTAAAAATTTACTATAACGACCTCAAATTACGGATTCTTGATGTTTTTGATCATAGGGTGTAAAAATGAAGATACTCGGAACCAAAAAAGTCATTAGACATTTTTTCTGGGGCAAAACGTCATCGTAGCGTGAAATGACCCTACATGTGGATATCGCACAATACCGCACAAGTTAGAACAAAACTAACACCGGCAACAAGTTCCCCAAAACCCTAAATACAAGCTATCAGCCTCCCTGGACGTAACAGTAAAATTAGGGATTTTGGGTCGATGAAACATGGCGACGCCATACCACCGTACCCATACAACTATGGATCGGAGAGCAAATCAACACCAGCAATGAGTTTGCCATGCCCGAAAACCCTATAACTTTTCCGCCACCCAGGACGTCAGAACCAATTTTCGAATTTTGGGTACAGGAACTACGGGGGTGCTATACCTCAAACCCCATGAACCGGAGCATTAACCGAAAAACAAAAAAGAGGCTTCGCATTTATCATTTTGCTATGAAATAAATCCAAGCAGAGAAAAAATTCGAAAGTTAAGATAAAAATAACCTTACTTTCGTGAAATGTACTAAACGAGGTAAAAAAACCTTTATTTTGCTCTCTGACCCCGAACCTTGGGCGCGTCATACCCCCGTACCCATGGATCACAGAGCAAAACCAACACCGGCACGAGTTTCCCATGTCCAAAAGCCTCCAGAACTTATCAGCCGCCCAAGACATGAGAACAAATTTTCAAATTTTGAGTTGAGGAACCATTGGGCACCATACCTCAAACCCCGTAACTCTAGAGCCCCAGCCAATCGCAAAACATAAAAAGAGACATCGGCATTTATCATTTTTCTATGAAATAAAACGAACCAGAGAAAAAGTTCGAAAGTTAAGATAAAATAACTTTGCTTCCCTGAAGAGTACTAAAATAGGGTAAAAACCCATTTTTACCTTTAACATAGAACCGTGGGGCGTCATACCCCGTACCCATGGAACCACGGGTCACTGAGCAAAACCAGCACCGGCAATGAGTTTCCCTTGCTCGAATACCGTCATGTGAAACTTATCAGTCGTCCAAGACGTCAGAACAAATTTTCAAGTTTTGAGTCGAGGAACCATTAGGACGCCATACCCACGTACCTCAAACCCATAAATCCAGATCAGGAGTCTAAATCGAAAAACAAAAAAGAGGCATCGGCATTTATCATTTTGCTATTAAATAAATCCAACCAGAGAAAAAAATTCGAAAGTAAAGATAAAAATAACCTTGCTTCCATGAAGGGTACTAAAATGATGTAAAATGGGGCAAAAAACCTACATTTTGATTGGAGCCAGACCCAAATCAAAAAATGTTCGGCGATGTGCAAGGTAAATAGACTATGCCGGTTCGAATGAGCCGAAGATCATGAAAATCGATTAAGTCGTTCCCGAGTTATGGCCGACCACACACACACGCACACAGACGAAATTTAAAATATTTCACCCCTGCAACACACAATCTCCACTACGTTACACGATGTACGTTCTGAATATGGCTGGTATAGAAACTCTAATTTAGGCTAAAAATGAAGTTAGTATACCGAGAACAACGTACCATGTACTTCACTTCCGCATCTAAAAGTTACATTGATTGACAGAAATTTCGATGGAATATTTTGCACTTATTTCTAGCCGCCGCGGCTGCTATTATGGTGATTCTTGGACAGCAAAAATATTACAGGTTCGAATATGATTCACTACAGCTTTTCAACCATATCTTGAATAGGGATGGGCAAAAAAAATCCGGGTATTATCCGTGGGGTCGATATCACCAGTGAGCAGTTGCAAAATATTACTGGTTGAGAAGGCACAAACAACTGATTTGAGGATACTACGAATATACTATTTGCAGATATGTTTTCCTATGTCCCTTTGAGAAAAGATTTTGTCGTTGGATCTACATATCGTGGATTTAGCCGGTCAGTTTTAGCGGCCTTACGCTAAAAAAATCCCAGGTTAATGCTTCGTTGGAAATCCAAAATGCTTCCATTTTCGTTCTTTTCTCGTCTACTCACCGGAAACCAATTTATAATAATATTGTTTTGTTAATACAGCCAAAATGTATTTACACGTTGATTTAAACGTTGTAATTATCTGCCATTTTAATTTTTGGAAAATTATTTTTTATGGCGAAATAGCCCGTCGAAATTTCGTATTTTCTGGACTTGCGATCTTTTAAGGCTCATAGATTTTTAATTTTCAGTTGATTTTTGTACTATCCATCTGAATTTGACCTTTGATATTGTAGATTGTTTAAACGAAGAAGGTAGCTTAGCAAGCGGAGGTTCCAGTGACGGAACTATTTGGGTGGGAAATTTTCAAAATTTCTTTACCAGACGGTGTAACAAATAACTCATTTACGTATGGAGCGATTCTGACAAAATTTTTTCCCCTTTCGTGCCTTTTAGTTGGACACTTAGATCAGTCACTTCATCTTCCTGGTCAAAATCGCAAAAACTAGGTTTCAAGTGTCCTCCGTCCAATTTGATAACACGGTTTCGAGTATTTCGCAGCTTATCTCGCGACATAGGTTTCCAGACACCATTGCCCGGAATCAGCTCATGAGGATCTACAACATTGCTCAACATCACTTTTTGTTGGGCCATTAAATGGGTCGCTTTATCGCGGACAAAATCGATTTCCAGAACGCAGTCTGTTTATAATTGGCCTGGTTATGCATTGCTAGCAGAGCACCAAGAATGGTTTATATTTAGGGTTTGAGGTGCGCTGGATAAATTGGTTTCCTTTCCTAGAGTACAGGGAGAATATTTTATACCATTTCAGTGATTTTCAAGCGGTTCAGTCCATCGAGTTCAGACAAACCCGATTTGTTTATCTTCAGTGAATTGGTTATATACTGCTTTCAGGACTATGCCAGTCTGAATAAAAAAATTTAATGGTATACCATGAAAATTCAGGGAATGTTTGTATTTTGGAAATAATATTTCTGGAGTTAAACGTCGTGCTGAAATTTCTTATGTCAAATATCAAACTCCAGATGCCACAAGCTAGCGTTTTTGTAAGAATTTATATATTTTGCCCCGGTTGTTTGTACTTGACTTGTAGGTTGGTGTCTTTTGGACAATCCCGATCTCTGGCATCCCCATATAAATTTCTAAGTTATTAAAAATATGTTAAATTTGGGTTTTACATTGAATGAATTAGTGTTAAATATATATATATATATTGAAACAGAGCCGCAGATGCTCTGTATCGGTTAAGTATATATATTCTACTAAAATAGGCTTAATCGTCAACTCATTGTATGCCTATGCCGCAAATATTGGTGCAAAAGCATCTTATCAAAAGTTTTATCTGAAATCCTTAATACATCATAAAATAGAGTTGCAGTAGTGGTAAAGTCTAGTATAGTCTTTGAAGCTTAAACAAAATTTTAAAGTTTTAGGATATGATTATCCATATCCGGATAGCACGGATTTTACCCGGGTATGGTAATCCATATTATATCCATTCCATATAACCCATATCCATACATAACATTAGAGGATCACTATGAATACATCCGATACAGTTACAATAACTATTAGAATTAAGTGTACATAATATCGAACGCGGGTGACATCGAGCGTTCTTCGTATAACCGAAATTCGTAAACCAAACGAAAACAAACATAATTAATCGCAAATATTTTTATTTTAACGCATTCGGACTGCGTTGAAGGGCCATTTCACGCTATGATGACCTTTTGGTCGGGGGGTGGGGTGGGGTAAAACTGAATATTTTGGCCAGTAGCACATAAACGTGCAGGGAACTGGTAAAAATGTTATTTACGCTAGGAAGCGTCATTAATTAGCTAGTTCAAACAAAAAATTTTTCGGCTTCACGCACGCCGTAAGAGGCTGGACATCCACATAAGTCCCAAATTGACAAAAATCGTAATGACTAATTTTACGACCTCTTTTTTCGGGTAGTGTCGTGGCTCCGTGTTCGAAGTTATGGCCCAAATTCTTTTCTATGCAGGATTAGTCAAGTCTACACAACATTTTTAATTGCACGATTTTCAATTCTACTCCAATCATGGAGAGTGACAGCTGTCGATATGGCATGAACCCCAGTTTTACCCCCTCCCGCCGACCAAATTCTTTTATTGGTCATTGCTCGTTACTTATGCATGGCACATAAACGTTGTTCATATATCATACCTGTCCCCTGGGTGCCTGTTGAAAAAATATTAACCCAGGTACTTGCTGCTCCTTACCCCAGCGCTAGGGTCAAAAGATCGATTTTAGCACATTTGATTACCCCTCCCCCGACCGTTGCTAGTTAGGGGTATAGTGGAGTCAGTAGAAGTCAGTTAATTTGTCTGTTATGGTTCTTTCCAATCACGAAGCGAATGGTGAAACAATCTGAGCTCTATCTCGCGCCCGACCTGTTGATCTCAGGCTTTTACCCACCCCCGACCACCACCAAAATGTGGAAAAATCGAAGATATGATGTTATTTCGAGGAAGTTTCACGCTTTTGGTTCATATATAATACATTGTGGCAATACATTTGGACGACATATGTCGCAAAATTATTTTTTGAAAAAATTCTAAATTTACCCCCCTCCCCGACCATGGTCTCAGGCATGTACACTGGTAGTTGATATGGGCTGCCATTTTGTACCCCTCATAGTGGAAATTGTGGTATAGGATATCTTACATACCGTTTTCAAGTTAACTATGCTGGTTAAACACGGTCGAATTGGGCATTTCACATTTTTACCCCCCCCCCGACCACCAGCTACTTCCGGCATTCTAACATATCTGGCAAAGGGTACGTTTTGAATTTTTTTGCATAACACTTCCCCCAGGCTAAACTATCGATATAAATAGCTACCGTTTATGGCCGCTTCGTTTCCATTTAATAACCGGTATAAATCGGCACCCCCGTGTTTTAAAAGTGTTAAATTTGATCCAAGAATAGGCATAATAGGCTTAATTTTTGATATACGGAGTTCCGCATAACGTCATTTTGACCGAGCTGACGGGCTGCACGAGATACGATCACAAAATCGAGGATAGATGCAACCTGGAGCATACCAGAGGCCATTTTATGGTACCTTGCTGAGCAGCAGGGGGGTGGTATTTGGGAAGCCATAGCATAAAAACGGTAAAAAATTTACTATAACGACCTCAAATTAGGGATCCTTGACGTTTTTTGGTCATAGGGTGTAAAAATGAAGATAATCGGAACCAAAAAAGTCATTAGTCATTTTTTCTAGGGCAAAAGGACATCGTAGCGTGAAATGACCCTAAATTATTCGCAGACGACAGCTTCTTGTTTAAACGAAAACCACGGAACGTGAACAAAACTTGGTTCGATTTTTGAGCTCTATTATAATAAACTATAGTAGTTGCTACTTGCTACAGTACTTACCAAAAGACTATCGCACTAAAAGTTACTCACTCACTCAAAATTTCGAAAGCACTAAAATTAGTAGTAAAGTTTTATTTTAGAACGAATATTAGTTTCGTTCGAGTTGAGAGTGAGAGTAATGTTTCGGTGAGCACTTTCTATCATTCCGCCAGCGCGGATTTGACCGCGAGGTCGACCCAGTACAAAAACGAAGAAGGTGACCGCAGTGCACACCTTAATATGAATACAAAATGCCCCCATTTGCAAAAAATAGCCACTCCTGACCATGGACCCAAGAAATCCAAAAATTAAAAGTTGTGACTGAATTTTCACACTATTTCAGTATGAGCAACACAAATACATGAACATACCGGACACACTAGCGACAGCTCTAAACGAGTTAATGCAATTTCCTCTTCAGATTCTGTAAGTTTGTTTCGAACTAAAATACACAAACATCAATGGTCTGCAGAAATGATTATAATAAAAGAAATTTAAAAGATTAAATATTCGTATTGAATAAGATATCTTCATTGCCCCTTTGACGATAGTAAAATACTGATAGGTCACGTTCTATAATAAAGTAACCTCAACCAAAAGAGAATAGAGTGATACCGAAAGTTGAACATTTCTTTTTAAAGTCACTATGATCTTTATAAAACAGTTGCTTGGTCAGTATATATAACAGAAATCATTTTAGGTTAATGTAACCACGGAGTAGGAGAAAGAAATACTTTTGTATATCAAAATCCATATACAAACATATTAAATGTAACCCGCAAGCAACACAGAAAACACTTTGTATCAAAAGACGAACACTGTGATAATTTTCGATGTACAAAAATGATTGGCTCAAATCTGCACCAGCAAAAATAATCGCTTGCAATGTTGGAACTGGTAACCCATGTCAATACTGCTACAAATTTTTAGCTTTACAATCCATCAAGCGCATGATATAAACGTGTCGTAATAAGCTAAAACTTTAAATTGTCGAATAATGCTCTCTTGATTTAGCACATCGTAATAATAACAGTGCTCGCCACGCTTGATTGTCGTTTTACGAGCTAACGAACAAAGAGCAATTCAAAGTAAGATATTACTTTCACAGAAGTAAGTTGCGAACGAAAAGCACGGGAGCGAGAAGCGTCCAATTGTGGCGATAACAACTAGCGTTAGACCCTGCCCTAGAACAGTGTTACAAACTTATGTTAATGAACTTGTTAGCTTGCGATGACCGCGCGTGTCGTCTTTTCCATTTGTTTTCAGCGCTGAACTTCGAGCAACATTTTTGAAATTATAGGTTCGCATACGCATACCCTTTTTCCAATGTACGTCATACCATATTAGCTTTAGGGTTAATAAATAAATGCATCGTATATACAATGTTAATCGTTTGATTGTCCTGAACGTCACTATTACCGGTTGATAAACTATCCCCGGCACCTACAGTAGAAGCAACATTATCAGCAAAATCATTTCATCAAACTAGTGCACTAGTACCCGCAACAACTGCAACAGTTATTAACAATTGCGTCGTCATTTGTAGTATCACAACGTAACACTTTACCATGACACTACGGCACCATTCCGTCAAACCCCGGCAATACTAGTCAACTTAGTAGCAATCTCGTCATTATCAAGGAGTCATCGCCGTCAGGAAATCGGTTTCCATTCCCCGCCGGTGTCTCGAGATCGCGACTGTAGAGCAAGGCGCAATCAGATTCGACTCTCAACAGTATAACTTTTATTATTCTCTACCACAGCGGGCTGAGGCGCGACTTAATAGGTAAGTTATGCTAAGTTAATATACAACTAAAAGAAAGGAAACAACTAGAAAGGTTTTTTGTGTTTTTCTTCAATAAACACACCTAAATAAAAAAACACAAAAGTTAGCACACCTGAACTGTTTAATTAAAAGGCTACAAAAACAAAATTTTTTAAACGTTGAATGCTTATAAACTGACCATGTTTATAACTGTGGTACATATGTAATTGATCATGAAAGTGACATCATTCTAGTTCTCCCAGGTCCATTGTATAAATATATAATGCATGCAGTAATATAAAATTGCTAGTAGCCAATTATCATTGCTTGATATTCCCTGTAACGCTAAAACAGGGTATTTGGGTGTTTGCGGGTTAATTAAAAAACACAGGTAAAATTCAAAACACACACATTTTAGCACAGCATGAATTTTGAAAAAAATCCCTGTTGTCAACTAGGATGTGCATAATAATAATAGTTGATGTGTTCTTGGAGTAAAAATAAAAAATAGATTGTCAGAAGAGAAAATGTAGCTTATGATATGAGCATTGATAAAACTTATGCTAAATATTATAGAAAATAAGGCTTGTTTGGGACCAGTTATTGTTTCAAAGTGCACCTGTTCCGATAAACGATAACAGTACATTTCACACATCTAACATGCAGTCGCGGACAGCATTAGCTGCACAAGCACGTAAACATTTTTAAACCCGCACGCACGCAAATGTGTTTAAACGCACACGTCACGTACGCAATAGCGTTTAAACGCATTTGCGTGTGTGCTTGTGCGTTTTTGTGCAGTCAATTCTTTCCACGACAGCATCCACCAACACAATCCCAATCACCCGGATGCGTACGGACAGTGTCTAAATATAAACACATTATATGGATAATGAAAATTTCCCAAAATCAAACTGCAACATCGAAGGAGCAGAACACAATTTAGTTAATATAACAAAGACATATCTAAAATCTTTACAACTATTATAACTTATTTAGACCTACCAACGACAAGAGATTCAGATCGCGGCAATAGTTGCGAAGATATGAGATGGCCCACTTGCTGTTCAAGCGTCAACTTCCGGACAACATTTACTGTAGCTACAGCACTCTGCACATAAAATACAATGATTTTTATTAACATCTGCCAGTTAAACACAGGGATCCGAAATATTATGCTAAACTATATTAATATTTTAGCACTACATACATACCGTCAAAATAAGTGCAATCGAAAATTTCGTTTAATCACAATCGATCGAAAAATCGTTTAACCAAAATTTCAGAAATTTATAATTGATTTAATAAATTGAGCTAAAATCGAAATTGATCGAAATATCTTTTACTCGAAATAGATTGAAATCTCGATCAATTATGTGCGGTTATTTCAGCCACTAACTATGGAAGCCGTAAGTGTCACGAATAATGAACAATCATTCATGTATCGATTAGCAGTAACTTTAACTTTACGTTCCCTGTTGACTATTATGAGGTAATTATTTGGTTGCGGTTTTGCTGTTTTATTCTTCGATATCGGTGATCAAGACGATGATACACTCCTTCTTGGCCGTGCAGCTACTCTTCATGCCTGTATCTGTGAAATTTGCATAAAGATGTCAATAATATATGTCTATAATGAATAAAGAATTCGAAAGTCATCGTTTTTGGATGAACACAACATCGTCTATCTTGAATGTCAACTTCACCAAATCTAAGATCTTCACCAAATCACCGGGTCGTCGTGCGAAATAACGTCAGCTATGATATACGCCTTGTCATTTATATCAAATTCAAAATCCATATTTCCGGTTATCACGAATAATCTCTGGCCACCATCATCTACGTCGGTCGTCTTGGAGATTGCAGTCAGAAAGTTGGATTTTAGACTAGTGGCAAATGCAACGTCAACCCAATTTCATCCAGGATTTCAACTACGTCAAATTCGGTGAGTAATTTATTAGCTTTCTTTGTCTTTTCGTGACAGTAAGTTCCCTATCTATATACAAGTATTTTCTCGATAAGAAAAAATCTATTACACTATTGGGTTTCACTTTTCAATAAAATACCCCACGTTTCTCTGCTTTACATTTACATAGCATACTGATATAACCGAGCAATAAGTACTAGTGCCCAACGGAAATCCACAAAATATAGCAAATCCCATATTCTTCCGGGAACGTCACGTTTGTAAAACCTAAATTTATTATTAGCATGAACTGAACGAAGAACGTACACAT
>JASANE010025584.1:0-23374 GCA_030248225.1 Trileptium ribeirensis
CCTTCGGGGGGGGTCCCAACACACCCCGTGATAAGCGCGCCTGCGGCCTGCTAAGCTCCTGAACTTCTTGGGTCTGACCAAGAATAGGTTCAAAATTTAGTATTCACGGTCCACCCTTGAGGTTACGATAGCCAGGGTCGTATGGCATGGTGTTAGGAAGTTGCGCCATGCAGCTGCGTCACCGGTTATTACAGATAAACGTAAGCACTTGATATAAGCCGATTATATTCGGGATCATTTAAAAGCAATCAAAGCAAAACTGGACTACTTTCCAACAGTCAAAAGACCTCGGCGATTGATTGCATTGTTGACACATACGCCGCGTTGGATCAAATTGAAATCATTTTTGCTTAGAATTGGCTTCATGATGTTTAATATAAAATGTTGGATGTAATTGTAGCAAATATTGGAGGTAAATAAATATAAAAGAATGTGATTTTCAGATTTTGATCATTAGTTTAATTGGCCGTTCGTTTAGGTGATAACGAGCTCGAGTTCACATGTAGCATGTACCAAAGCACCATATGAAAAATATATAGTAATTGGCCGTTCGTTTAGGTGATAATGACCTGGAGTTCACATGTAGCAGGTGCCAAAGCGCCATATGAAAAATATATAGTAATTGGCCGTTCGTTTAGGTGATAATGAGGTCGAGTTCACATGTAGCAGGTGTCAAAGCGCCATATGAAAAATATGTAGTAATTGGCCTTTGGTTTCGGTGATAATGAGCTCGAGTTCACATGCAGCAGGTGCCAAAGCGCCATATGAAAAAAAAGCGGGGAAAGAGCTCTAGTTCACACGCAGCAGGTGCCAAAGCGCCATATGAAAAATATATAGTAATTGGCCGTTCGTTTAGGTGATAATGAGCTCGAGTTCACATGTAGCAGGTGCCAAAGTGCCACATGAAAAATATAGTAATTGGCCGTTCGTTTAGGTGATAATGAGCTCGAGTTCACATGTAGCAGGTGCCAAAGCGCCATATGAAAAATATATAGTAATTGGCCGTTCGTTTTAGTGGATAATGAGGTCGAGTTCACATGTAGTAGGTGCCAAAGCGCCGTATGAAAAATATATAGTAATTGGCCGTTCGTTTAGGTGTACATTACGCAGGTGCTCGAGTTCACATGTAGCAGGTGCCAAAGCGCCATATGAAAAATATATAGTAATTGGCCGTTCGTTTAGGTAATGATGAGGTCGAGTTCACATGTAGCAGGTGACAAAGCGCAATATGAAAAATATATAGTAATTGGCCGTTGGATTCGGTGATAATGAGCTCGAGTTCACATGCAGCAGGTGCCAAAGCGCCATATGAAAAATATATAGTAATTGGCCGTTGGTTTCGGTGATAATGAGCTCTAGTTCACATGCAGCAGGTGCCAAAGCGCCATATGAAAAATATATAGTAATTGGCCGTTCGTTTAGGTGATAATGAGCTCGAGTTCACATGTAGCACGTGCCAAAGCGCCATATGAAAAATATATAGTAATTGGCCGTTCGTTTAGGTGATAATGAGCTCGAGTTCACATGTAGCAGGTGCCAAAGCGCTATATGAAAAATATATAGTAATTGGCCGTTCGTTTAGGTGATAATGAGGTCGAGCTCACATGTAGCAGGTGTCAAAGCGCCATATGAAAAATATATAGTAATTGGCCGTTGGTTTCGGTGATAATGAGCTCGAGTTCACATGCAGCAGGTGCCAAAGCGCGTTATGAAAAATATATAGTAATTGGCCGTTGGTTTCGGTGATAATGAGCTCGAGTTCACATGCAGCAGGTGCCAACGCGCCAAAAGAAAAAAATATAGTAATTGGCCGTTCGTTTAGGTGATAATGAGCTCGAGTTCACATGTAGCACGTGCCAAAGCGCCACATGAAAAATATATAGTAATTGGCCGTTCGTTTAGGTGATAATGAGCTCGAGTTCACATGTAGCAGGTGCCAAAGCGCCATATGAAAAATATATAGTAATTGGCCGTTCGTTTAGGTGATAATGAGGTCGAGTTCACATGTAGCAGGTGTCAAAGCGCCATATGAAAAATATATAGTAATTGGCCGTTCGTTTAGGTGATAATGACCTCGAGTTCACATGTAGCAGGTGCCAAAGCGCCATATGAAAAATATATAGTAATTGGCCGTTCGTTTAGGTGATAATGAGGTCGAGTTCACATGTAGCAGGTGTCAAAGCGCCATATGAAAAATATATAGTAATTGGCCGTTGGTTTCGGTGATAATGAGCTCGAGTTCACATGCAGCAGGTGCCAAAGCGCCATATGAAAAATATATAGTAATTGGCCGTTGGTTTCGGTGATAATGAGCTCGAGTTCACATGCAGCAGGTGCCAAAGCGCCATATGAAAAATATATAGTAATTGGCCGTTCGTTTAGGTGATAATGAGCTCGAGTTCACATGTAGCACGTGCCAAAGCGCCATATGAAAAATATATAGTAATTGGCCGTTCGTTTAGGTGATAATGAGCTCGAGTTCACATGTAGCAGGTGCCAAAGCGCCATATGAAAAACATATAGTAATTGGCCGTTCGTTTAGGTGATAATGAGGTCGAGTTCACATGTAGCAGGTGTCAAAGCGCCATATGAAAAATATATAGTAATTGGCCGTTCGTTTAGGTGATAATGACCTCGAGTTCACATGTAGCAGGTGCCAAAGCGCCATATGAAAAATATATAGTAATTGGCCGTTCGTTTAGGTGATAATGAGGTCGAGTTCACATGTAGCAGGTGTCAAAGCGCCATATGAAAAATATATAGTAATTGGCCGTTGGTTTCGGTGAAAATGAGCTCGAGTTCACATGCAGCAGGTGCCAAAGCGCCATATGAAAAATATATAGTAATTGGCCGTTGGTTTCGGTGATAATGAGCTCGAGTTCACATGCAGCAGGTGCCAAAGCGCCATATGAAAAATATATAGTAATTGGCCGTTCGTTTAGGTGATAATGAGCTCGAGTTCACATGTAGCACGTGCCAAAGCGCCATATGAAAAATATATAGTAATTGGCCGTTCGTTTAGGTGATAATGAGCTCGAGTTCACATGTAGCAGGTGCCAAAGCGCCATATGAAAAATATATAGTAATTGGCCGTTCGTTTAGGTGATAATGAGGTCGAGCTCACATGTAGCAGGTGTCAAAGCGCCATATGAAAAATATATAGTAATTGGCCGTTGGTTTCAGTGATAATGAGCTCGAGTTCACATGCAGCAGGTGCCAAAGCGCCATATGAAAAATATATAGTAATTGGCCGTTCGTTTAGGTGATAATGAGCTCGAGTTCACATGTAGCAGGTGCCAAAGCGCCATATGAAAAATATATAGTAATTGGCCGTTCGTTTAGGTGATAATGAGCTCGAGTTCACATGTAGCACGTGCCAAAGCGCCATATGAAAAATATATAGTAATTGGCCGTTCGTTTAGGTGATAATGACCTCGAGTTCACATGTAGCAGGTGCCAAAGCGCCATATGAAAAATATATAGTAATTGGCCGTTCGTTTCGGTGATAATGAGGTCGAGTTCACATGTAGCAGGTGTCAAAGCGCCATATGAAAGATATATAGTAATGGGCCGTTGGTTTCGGTGATAATGAGCTCGAGTTCACATGCAGCAGGTGCCAAAGCGCCATATGAAAAATATATAGTAATTGGCCGTTCGTTTAGGTGATAATGAGCTCGAGTTCACATGTAGCAGGTGCCGAAGCGCCATATGAAAAATATATAGTAACAGAGAAGCTTCAGATTTTTGTTCTTTTACATAATGGTTGGAGTTCTTTTTCGAATTTTCGGCCAACGCCTTTTAATATTGGAAATGTGAAATACTGAATCGTTCAACAATATCTCGATGCACAAAAAACAATTCACCTTAAGTGCTGAGTTGCTCAAAGCAGTCATGCGAAAATATTCGTTGAGAAAATGCTTTGATATAATGACAACGTTCGAGCAAAAGCTTTGTAGTGGTTGGCTTGAAGTTATGCAGAACCGTTTAAAGATCGCACTGAAAGCAAAATTCACGCAACATCCAGAGCTGTTTAATGTTCTTCTTCAGACCTGAAAAGCTATACCGATGAATCAGGACGATCGCGCTGTAGTGGAGATTTTCTGCTGCATTTCTCTATCTTTTTGCTGTACAAACAACTGTTTGTGAAAGATTACACTAAATTTCCCCAAATTTGAATTTTTGTTTTCTTCTATTACCTTTACGTTTAATGGACAAAATCTGCTGGGAAGGATGTTGATGCAACTTCAGGAAGAGTTCGGCACAGCATAACAATAAACGAAGAACCGCAGCCGAAAACCAATGATACCGATGCTGCTGTGGTAAAAGATGTTTAAGTAACTATACAACTATGGCACTGCTAATAAAAATGCAAACTTACGAATTCTGTACTGTTCTGAAAAAGCTGTATTACACCGCAGAGAATTCAGCTTGTTTTTTCGATACCGAGAATCTGTGGTACGCAGCACGGGTGTACGTCAAAAGCATAAAACGCAAGGATGTTGTGTCGTGCCTACGTGGCCAATTAACGCGCTAACTACACGGGCCATTAAAACTAAATCGAATACAAACTAGAAAAGTGATTGTTAGCCGACTTGGATCACAATTGGACCTGGATTTAATGTTCATAACAAATGCCCAAATGTATAGCAGCGATGTTGCATATTTACTAATACCAATCGACTGGGTCAGCCGTAGATCGTATGTTACTCTAAAAACGTTTTAAAAGCTTTTGAAAAATTACGCTCTGCTCTAAAACGAAGTCAGAAATCACGCAAACTGAGTACGGTACGAAATTTCGTGCTTATTTTGATAGGTATCTAAACAAACGAGGTATAAAAGCTATTAGGCGAATAATGCACACAAAGCAACTTTACTGAACGCTTCATCAGAACACTGCAAATATAAATATTTAAATAGGCTACGCAAGGCAAATCATTCCGATTCATCGACAAATTCAAGACTTTGTACTCTTGCAACAATACACACCACATAATTATCAGTACCATACCAAATGAACTTCACAGCACCAACATTTCAAAGTTGTTGCGAAAAGTTCATACGCCTGCTCCATGTAAACAGCAGCGCAGAAATCAAATTTTGGAACTGGGAGATGTCGTTCTCATTGCAAACCGGGCCAGCAGATTTTCAAAGTCGGCTGAACGCTCGTGGCCCGAGGAGTGCTTTGAAATTTGGCAGCGACGAAACTCGATCTCGGCTATACAAAGTACAAAATATGTTTGGAACTAAACTAACCTTCGATTATTATTGACAATAACTTCAAAAAATCGACCCGTCAACGACACTATAAATACTCTTCCGTCGAACGGAATTTATCATTTAGCAGTTCGCTGCTAGCACAAGATCGCAGACAGGAAGTGTAAAACATTTTCTCAAGTATGGAAACTAATTAATCTGGACGAGAACGAAATAATACAGGAGATATTACATTTAATGAATATCAACTGTTGGAAATGCAACTCTCATGGCTCCGCAGTATGGCGATACAGCGCGGCTAATTTGAACTGTTGTGAATCTGGAAAAGGGTAAGCTATCGGGAGGTATGCTAATGAAGTGCTGTTTAACGTCTGTTTTACACCACATATTTTCGTGAAATGGAGCGACAACTTAATGAATCCATTGCGGAAAAATCGGCGAGGAAGAACAACGATGATGATAACACCGCATTCATCTAAGTTGCGGATAACAACCGCCGACTGTGTCAAAAATGCAACTATTTTTCCACAAATTGAAATTTCTAATTGTGGCAATTGTTTAACGATGCTCCAAAATTCTCACAATGTGCAAGGAATTCCACGCCGTTTGAGACATAGACAATAGCAGGGCCACGGCGTCGTATGGTAATATCTGTCAACTGCCATGTTTTAGCGGTATTATTTTTTTACATCTCCACATACCGCCATGGTTTTAGTAAAGCGCTGCCACACTGTGGCTTTGGTACAGTAATAAAACATAACGGCTTCAGTAAAGCAGCGCCACACTGTGTCTTTGGTAAAGTGGCGACACCCTATGGCTTGCGCTTCACATAACGATGCTGTAGCTATGGTATACTTATAGCCACGGTGGTGAATTCTAAGTGTTCAATGTGTATTTTAGTGAGGCATACACAGCCAAATTGAGTATGGACTTCCAAAATGGACAGAATATCGCCAATGCTGCTTGAAGTATGCCGCCGTTTTTGTGCATTTTGGGACCCATGGGTTCATTATAAATCAAATTAGACCCGGCTCTGCCGCGTACATAACAATTGCAGCTCACCAATTCCTTCACAGTATTGACAACGGTGAGTTGTACAAGTCACTTCAAAAACACATTAAAATACATTTAAAAAATTTCATCACTATACGGCTTATAAGAATACTTTCGTTTCACGTACTACACTCAGAATTGAACAACTAATAGTTGCTCCAGTTGTTAATTGTTAGAGCCGCACAACAGAGACAGGAATAGATTTGACGTAACATACCAATAATCAATGAAAATTAATTCATTGTTACGTGCTAGCTACCGATATAATTTGCATTTTCAGTCATGCATTACGGATTCGTTTAATTATTTTCATTTACGGTGTTGTATGCGTGCCGATTAACGGTAGTTTGTTAATACAGTTTTATTACTCCGTCATATTGTATTGATATGCAATTTCGTTATGTCCTTTCAGCGGAATTTGCTTTCATTAATCGGTGGTCGTGCCTCTTCTTTTCCTCCAATGGAAGGGCTTCGGTGTTCATGGACTCAATTCCAGAAGGTGGACCGAGGTCGTTTAACTGCGAGTTCCTCAGGTTCGGGGCGACGTTCCAGTCTTGTTCGTCGGTCAAGGGCACGTATCCGTCATCAGCGACGGTATCATCGTAAGCGTAGACGTGTGTCGTAGTCAGGTCCGGATTATTCTTCTAGTAGCTCCGCTTCTCATTCTCCAAGCCTTCTCTTACCTGCGAATATTTTAAAAGTTTGAGCAATCAGCATCGATACGAGAGGAATGCAAAAATTCTTCATTGTGTTTCTCAAGCAATTGAAATTTCTGGGCGTTCTTCTGTGGGAGATAAGCTACGGCAGCTACTTGACAAAGCTACTGCAGTTTTCCGCAACAGCCAAAAGGTTGTTTTAGTGGCCGAAAACATGGATCGGGGCCGTTATCGAAATGTAGAAGGATCGGCTTTTGCATGTGTTGGATGCCTCGGAGAGACAAAATTTGTCCCATGCCGTCCGTACGGTCACTGCTAGGCGTGCAGCCCCTCAGCAATTCAGTCCGCGCAAGCCCTTTCGGAATAGGGGATCAGCCGTAGGTGGCCAGGCAAAGTACCGGTTGTCCCCCGCTTTGGATAGGTCATCCTTTTTCCGCGGCGAACAGCTCTGCTACTAATGCCGACAACCCGCTCATTTCGCAAATGATTGCCGCTTCGGCCCGGCTAACACTGCGCCCCTCAATATTTCGTCAGCAAACATTGCTTCCAGAGCAACACAATGACTTCTTGCCGAAGCTAGATCTGTCTGCAAGTGAGGAAGAAACGCTGTCAGGTAACGCAGTTTCGTTGCTTATGCCGCAGAGGCTGCGTGCTCACATGAGTTTTCGGCAATCTATCGTGTGCTCGGCTAACATTTTAAATTGCGTACAGTTCGGTTACAGTCTCCCTTTCGCCCGAAGTCCTCCTTTTTTCTGTTAAAAATAACGCGGCAGCAAACCGTTTTAGGCGATTTTGTTCCATGGAGATACGAGATCTTATTTCTCGGAGGGTGGTGTCACAAGTTTGTGATACTGCCTTTTGCATAAACCCTTTGTCTGTGCACAGAATGCCAGTAAGCTGCGACAGATTTTTTGTTGTTCGTATCTAAATTTCATGAAACGATTTCGCTTTAAGTTGGAAGATATCCGAGTCGTTTTAAGTTATCAAGCGTCATTGTTATTTTTGCGAAATTCGATCTCGAATCTGGTTATCATCATTTAGCCATTCACAAGTCCTGCCGAAAATTTTTAGAATTTCAGTGGCATGGCAATACCTATGTGTAAAACAGTCTGCCGTTTGGGGTATTATCAGCACCGTTTATTTTTACAAAGCCATTGCGCCCGCTGGTGCGTAAATGGCGAGAGGCGGATTGGTTTATTGTTTTTTATCTAAATGACGGGCTTTTGATATCATATTCAGCCGCACATTTGCAGAAACAGATCAATTTGGTATTGTCGGATCTAGCTTAGGTGGGTTTCATGGTCAATCAGGACAAAAATATTTTATATCTGGTTCAGAAGATAACGTTTGTAGATTTCGAATTAGACTCTGTGGCAGGTTCAATTGCTATACCCCAAGATAAAGTACAGAAGATTTTAAAGTTGTTGCTGCGTATTTTAGACCGTGATGGTGTTACTAGGCGTGTTTTACTGCGAGCTGCGGGCAATATAGTATGTAACTGGCTTGTCTTAGGTGATTTTGCTATTTTACATACACAGAGTCTTATTACGTTGTGAAGCATGATTTTTTGGATGCAAGTAAAAGTTTAACTTCGCAAGTTGTCTCTGATATTAAATTTTGGCAAACAAATTTGACAATTCTTTCAAGGCGATCATTTTTACATAAATTTTTGATCCTGCGTATTATTGTTATAGCGATGCTTCTAATTTTGGCACGGGCGGTGTGTTATGTCGTGGTCGACGGAATTTTTGAAGCTCATTCTGTTTTACCATACCATTTGGGGAAATTCAGTTCCACCGTTAGCAAGATTTATGCGGTTTTGTTTTCCCTCGTGTCCTTCGAAGTCTTAATCAGCGGTTCTCCTGTTATATCCTTTACCGACAATCTGGCGGTTCCACGTGTCATCTCTCGCGGAAGCCGTAAACCCTCAGTTCTCTCTTCGCATCGATCAGTTTTGTCGCTTGCGTAACATCATACTGTCCACTCGTTGGTTGCCTCGATATTTAAATTATCAGGCAGACCGTTAATTGACCGCTCCGTGATTGGGACTACTGGTCCATCACGCAGGGTCTTTGCGATTACCTGCAAAAATGTTGGGAACCGTGTACGATAATTGCATTTGCTAATTCATGGAATACTAAGTGTCCTCTTTTCTATTCAAAATTTTAGTGTCCGGGAACTTCGGGGGTGGACGATTTCAATCATTCATGGCAACATGACACAGTCGGGCGGATCCTTCGCCTTGTCTAATTATATCTGTGTTGCGTTATTTCGAGAAGCGCGGTGGAGAAATGCTCGTAGTGGTTCCGTACTAACCATCCGCGACTTTTTTCTTTGGTTTGTAGAACTTCTCGTTTTAGCACAGAGACTGCGTGAATTATTTCGTATCTACAGTATTAGAACGCAACTTTTTATTATATTTGCTCCGTTGAAACTAAGCACTTAATATGTCTATATGTTCTAAACTCTGACTATAGCACGTAGGAAATAATTTCAAGCTGTAAATTTTAGAATTTTTCAAAATAACCACTGTTTAATTTTTAACACAAGCAAATATGAATGTATGTTTTCTTACGGATAATTAATTTGTTTTGTCTCGCTGTGCATTGTAATTGAAACGGAGTGAAAAAAGCAAAAAGAGTTTGCACTGAGGAAGCTAGGAAAAAATCGTGAAAATTTCTTTTTGGTTTGTTCTTGTAACGCATAACTCATTTTCGGGTGAATAGATTTCGATAATTTACTATTCGTTAGCATCAGTAATCAAATTAGTATATGCGCCTTAGTTGAACTCGAACAGCTCGGACTCCATCTTCGGGGTCAAAAAGGTTTTAATTTCTTAAATTCTACGGGTACTGGTCTTTCTTCACTTATATCTCACGACACAGGCCTCGCATCGAAAAACCCATGCAGAATTAGCTCATCGAGATCTACGACTTCGCTAACCACGACTGAAAGTTTTGTGGGATGCGGGCCGCTGTAAGCTCGAATATGGCCAGAAATAACGATTTTTCAAATTCCGGCGGGGTTTTACATGTTTTCACTTTACAATGAGTGTATATTAGGTTCTAAAGCACGGTGAATAACACTTTTTTGCTGTTTAGAGTCTAATTTGGCTAAATTATATTATTTAATGGATTTTCAATGGTTTTACAATCGACAAATCTGATTTCCAAAATGTAGTGAGTTTTCATTTGTTTGGTTAGGTATTACGTACAGGGCATCAACAATGGTCTCTCCATAGGATTTTAGGCAGGCAGGCTGAATACGATGATTTGGTTATCTAGGGAGTAGCACGAATACTTTGCACGATTTCAGTTTTTGATTTGTTCAGTGTTACAGATGTCTTATTGTAGTATATTGTACCGTCAGCGTTTAGGCAGCTCAGTTTAATTAATGCACATGTATGAAAAATCGGAAACAATATCTCAAAGTAGGTAAAGCTCTCCACTGATACCATCAATTACACGTAAAATGCAACACTAAAAATTACACAACTAATTCCTGCCAAATTCATAAGCCAAGAAGTTGAACGACCCACCACCAGCTTATACCATCACCAAATGTCAAAAAATATTGCCGTGCCAACCGAAAATTTATTGCGGCGATAGAAAGCGACGAATGCCAAATGGTGATGAAAAATATGAGCTCCAGTCATAACATGATTCACAGAATAGCGTAATATTTAATAAAATTTAATCAATAGTTTGATAGTCACACTACTCCGCTCTCTGAGAAAGATGTTGCTTATCGTAGTCAAAGAGTATGAATATTAATGGACAAGTAATTGTCAATATATATTTAAAGCACAGATGGTTGTCATAGCATCGAGATAGCCAAAGACGATAAAGTTAATAAAATATAACAGTTAATTAAATAATGAGCGAAAATAAACAATCCGATAATCAAAGTGGCATTTTGACAGACTATCCAAAAATAGTGAGAAGCGATATAAATCAATGTTTAACGGAAATGAAGATTTTTACGTGAAATAGCAGAGAAAGGGAATTTAAGTAACTACCTGATGTGTAAACACTACAAAAGTAATTGATTCTAACATATTAAACATTCAGTTGTTCAAGACTTCAGTAATCTCTTCAAACGAGAGATCAAACACCGGAAACATTTATTGACGCAACTCATGAATTGGTTCACTGATGGTTTGCACGCAAAGTTGCAGTTCAAACATAGGTAAGTCGACACTAGTAGTCCGGTCAACTTGATGTTTGCACAGTTGTGCGCCGAATTCATTGAACTTCGATAGAAAATGTTCGAATTTGCCCGACAGATGGTCTATTTTAGACCGAGTCAAAGTAATTTCTTCACCTAATTTCTGCTTAAGATTGTCAAGTTTGGTTTTGAATTTGACTAGTTTATTTTGTCTGCGAAGAAACGACTGCGATGAAGTTGGGTCAGATAGCTCAGTCATTTTCTCTGACACTGATATTCGTTCCAACATATCCTCAACGATAAGCTAGATGTTTGACGGAGTCAAGTCACTAACAGATACTTATCATCTGCCTTTGAAGTTGACGGCATCTGCTCGTCGCTTTCAACCGACGGAGCGGGCAAGGTCTGAGAGGTCGGTGGCATTTTCTTATTGTCTGCAATTAACGAAGAACGTGAAGAATTATTACCAGAGAGATGGTAACTGCCTTTTTCCAGATGCCTTAAGAACAACGACCAATACGTACCACGTTTGTTGTTGTCCGTCCGTAAGTTAGAAGTATATTTTGAACTGCTGACGGGACAACGTGGCGCTCAATGTTACTAGTCGGCGATAGATCTAGCCTTGCACTAGTGATTGATGTCAATCGGAACAAACAAAAAGTGCAAAATTTTGTGAGCTAATGTAGCCGAACAGTTATACTAATGCAAGTCGTGATCAAATGGTAGTAATGCGTCGTTCACGTTTATTTGAGTGCAGCAGCTGCACACCATAGCCAGTATGGTCACAACTATTGCACGCACCTGAACTCAAGTGCAATGGAAATATCAGATGAACCCGTCCTGCAATGGCTATAATCTCAGCTCTCATGAATACAAAACACATAACGATTGCACGCGCCTGTGCATTTGGAATATCCATTGCAATCACGTCGTGCATTTGACGATACTATTGCACTCACGCGGCAATGAAATCAGCGGTTGCATTCCAGCTTGCAGTGGTTATCATTATCCCTCGGCTAATGAGTTTTACATTTATACGCAATAGTGCAATGGTTTGCACAACTGCAAGAGTTACAAATGGTTTTCACAAATGCACTTTTTCGTGCATTCGTCTAAGTATATGAGCACGCGCGGCATTTGTTGATGCTTATGCGTATTACAATTCTCGAGGATTTGTTTATACCATTGCTAGCTTATAATGCAATGATTATTGTATTGTCGTAAGCGAGTGCAGCTACTATAGTTATTGTACTGTGCAGCACTGTTTGCAAAACTCTCCACCGCGGCAGCAGGTTTACACACATCACCACTGTACTGAGTGCTGCAACTGAATGTAGTCACGCACACTATGGCAAAAGCTACATAGTATGGGCAACGGGGTTATCGGCAACGCACCGAATGAAATCCAAGCATGCTCCCCATGAGCATGTATAATATGTACTACTATGCTACATGTATTGACACAACCGTGAGCTGCCACATTGTTTTTACTTGTAACGAACTGTATCAAATGATTTTACAGATCAACTGCCGTCATAAGCAGGCCATGCATTGGTTAGCTCTAGCTGTTGACAAACTATGGAGCTAGGAAATTTCTTACAGAAGACATTGATTCCTGTGCAGTAAACATTTGATTTAACTGCTAATTGATGAACTGGACTGAATTATTTGTATTCTGCTGTCATTTAACGATATTTAAGATTCGTTGTTAAGATATATCACACATTTTACTCTTACAGTGCAAATACCCCTTATGACACTAAGTCATTTTTCAATTTTCAAATTTCACACACTTTTTCAATGAATGATAGATGCTTAACAAGGAATAAATGAGGAGGCAATTTACTAACATTATAAAAAAATTCGTCTTATGTAGAGCAAACTTAAGGTGACCGTCGCAGTAATGCTGCGATGCAATATCCGATATGAAATCAAAAACCAATATTGCGGAAAAATACAGAATTTCAGAATTTGATACAATTTTTGCTAACCGACATTTGTTGAAACCGAAACCAAGTGCAAGAAAATACACCACGAGTCTGAACATAATTATAACGAATTTCAAATTATGAAAAAAACAACACTTTAAACCAAACTCGAACAAATATTCTGAGAACAACTGTTATAACTAACATATGTTCGCCGTGCCAGGCAAAACCATAAATCAGGCAAAATAAAACTGTAACCTGAGCCTCGAAACTCTAATGAGGGTGCTGTAGAAAACTACATTTTCCTCAGTGCAGTGTATAAATCATTCTTACATCATTTGCGGCAACTGCAATTTCTACTGACGGGCATAGTTATAGATAAATAAATAGAATAATGAAATATTAGAATGTATACATAAATAGAGTTCATTTAAAACAGTTAATATATATAAATTTGTTTATGGGATATTCCATTACGTGGAGTCGTATATAAATAAGACCTTGCTATACATGCTCGAGGGAAGCGGTCACAGCGGAGATAGAGGGTGTTTTCTTTCTCGGCAGGCCTTCGCCCTGCCTAGGGGTACCAGCCGGTCGGCAGCGGGATTGGGTCGTCAGGTGGAATAAATTTTCAATATGTTTGGCAGTCAAAAACTTTGCGAATTTTCCCCTATGTTTGGCTGTTTTTCCATTTTTTTGCATATTTTCCTCGATTTTTGCCAATTTTTCGCAAAATTTTTCGCGCGCTTTTGATGTGTGGTGTTGCGGGCTCTCAGGCATGGGCGCAAACCCCATGGGCGAAGTATAGAATATGTCTTGTTGAAACGGCGACTTAAGTCGCATCACAAATAGATATGGCAACTTGGTCAATCATGTATGTATATTTAGAAATGTGTCTGGCGTACCCCTCCGAAAGAAAAAAAGTTTGCCATGTTGTTCACTTACGTATATATGTTTATAGAGATATATGCCTTGGAGAGGGATATGTAGGTCGATCCACAGAATCTAGCATGCTGGCCATGCACGTGTGTAAATAAACTCACAGTAGCCAGCATGCACATAAACGTACAGCAGTTACAAGATATACTATGCTCTTTCCTCCAGATTTTTTCTATGGTACTTGTACCCCTTTACCCTGATTTTTTCGCGCTTGCACCCGATTTACATGATAGACCAACTTGGTAGATTTTTTGGGGAGGGATTCGCCAGACTTTTCCTATACATACACCTATACATACACATGTTATTGACCATCTTGGCAAATTCCTAACAGGGGCGACCTACTGGCCGTTTCCCAGGGTATTTACGCACCTGTGTTCAAGAAAAAGATTGAGGTATGATTGCTTAGTCAAAAAGTTGTGTAGGTCATCTGAATATTATTTTAGACGTTATTATCAAAGATAAAAAGGCAGTTAACGTATAAAAGCGCTGCTCCGAAGATTATCGAAACGTGCTATTCAAAGCGTATATACCCCACGGACAATCGTTTCCACATAATATATTTAGCACTTAGCTTATGTTTGATGTTACCTTTGTGTGCTCTTCATTTTGAATATATAATATGGGGTCTTTGATCATTTTCTTTAACAATATTTCTTTAATATACGCACTACCGTAGCCTAATTCAGCTTTCGATAGTTAAACTCAGCTTAATTTGCTTTACCATTGTCGGGGTTATAGCAAAAATATGATCTGGTTAGGTCAAATATTTGCAAAACATATAAATTTAGGAAACCCAGTTGTAATTTTAATAAATAGTACGGTGACGATGCGCTGTCTGTCTTTGGCGACTCATTGTGAGGCGATGCGCTCGCCGGGTATTTTGCCTCCACGACAACAGGCGCGAGTGGGTAACGCACAGTCCTCGGACCGGTGCGGCAAAAGAAATACCACGTCCTCGGAAAAGGGTCGGAATGACGGTAATCGGAGTTCCCGACACCTCCCGGGGAAAAACGGAGCGACGGGAAGCCAGCCACTCCCCGACGTTTCAACATCATCTAAACGGCGAGGTCCTTCCACGGACCGTTTTCGACAACTCTTTTTTAGCAGGGACGCAGCCAGGCAATGGGGCCTGGTGAAGTTTTCTATCAATGACGCAGCCAGACACAGGCGGTGTCTGGTGAAGATACAGCTGCGGACAATCCACCCTAACCCGGGGCCTGAACATCGAGGTTGGAGGAGGGGGCACAAATCAGACGAGAAACGATAAAAAAGGTGCGATCGACGATACGCCAAAAGGTCGGTAAAACGGGCCGACCACATGCAACACATCAGCACGAACAACAAAAACAACAACCACTGGACGCTAAAGGTAGCCACGTGGAACTTGCAGGGCGTATCATTCAGAGCAAACAACCGTACGCGGCTGCGACAGGCGATCGACTACACAGCGAAGATGGGCTGGGAAATCACACTGCTGTCCGAAATTCGGGCAGACCGGCCCGGCATCTTGTGGTTAGGTCGAAACGAACACCGAACAGCGATTGTGTACTCGTTCAAAACCGGCATAATTTTACGCGATGCGGCTCTACGAAAATGGCATGACAGCGGCCAGAAACAATATCACTCGCCTCGGACGACATCCGTCGTTCTTGGAGACATCCGATTAGTAGCAGTCTACCAGCCCGTGTGGGAGAGAGGAGCGGACGAACTCGACACGTACCGTCACGAAGTCGAACAACACATAGCGGCAAGCCCAAAACGTGAAGTTCTGATAATAGGCGGTGATCATAACAGCCAGATCGGTCGACTCTCTCAAACTCACGGCGTTTGTGGGCGCTTCGGCCTAAACACACCAACGAACGCGGCCGGAGAAGATATAATCGCATGGTGCATAGCGAACAATCTATGCAACGTAAACAGCTTTTTCTCCCACCGCAACCGGGGGACACGGTTTAGTCGCATCTGGAAACGTTGGTATGAGTTGGATGGGTTCATAATGAAACAACATCAACGTCATACCATCGCCCGCCGCATATCGACAATCAACGAAACATCATTATCGGATCACAAACCCACTGTACTGACAATCCGCATATGGACCGGCCGATGGTTCGCTAACTCAGCCGTCTCGACAAAATCGATCTGCTGGGAAAAGCTAAAAAATCCGGAGACAAAACTACGTTTCCAGGCGGAAACGGCAGCACGCTTCGAACAAAAAAGGGCCGACCTCAATGAGCACAGCACAAATTGGGAATTAGTGTCCGATATCCTCATAGAATCGGTGGAGAAGATTTGCGGTCTAAATACACGCAAGGTTGCGAATCCCTGGACGCGGGGCAAGGAGGAAATGCTACAACTACTGCACGGCAACATCAACACTGTGGCAAACAGCCTCCACGAATTGCTCGCCAATCGCCCCACAAATCGCGAGCAGATCCCGCAGTGGGACGCGCACGTAGCGGAGACCCACCAAGCCCTACAAAATGCTCGGCGAGAAATGAAAAAGAGCCTAAAAAATTGGGAGCGAGATTGGTGGGAGGAAATAATAAACGAATGTGCCGAAGCTAGCGCGGCGGGTCGCGCGGGGGATATGTACCGGGTACTACGCAAAGTCAGGACAAAGGGAAACACCCGCAGCAACACCACTACAATCGCCACCGATGACTTCAAAAAACATTTCGAAGCCGTCTCAGCGCATCGCTATGAGGTGTACCCAGCGATAATTCGGTCCGTCGTTGAAAAATTCACGGACCTGAGGGAACAACAAGGGACAGCCGCAACCGTGGAGCAACTGAACACCGTTCCTGACGCCACCGAAATCTACCTGGAAATGGGTAAAATGAAAGACTCAGCTCCCGGCAAAGACGGGGTCCGAATGGGATACATTGCTGATGCTTGTCCCGAAATCAAGGCGGTGGTGGCGGACACGGTCACGTTCATGTTCTGCAACAGGGCCCATCTGTGGGAAGATTCGCTCAAGATCGGCCAAATCGTCCCACTTTTCAAAAAAGGCGACCGAAACGTAAAAGATAATTATCGCGGGGTGTGCCTTCTAGCGGTGGGCAGCCGCATCCTGGCCCGAATCATCGCCAGCAGATTGTGCGGCTGGGCGGAAGAAAATGGTCTACTTGATGATAATCAAAGCGGGTTTCGACCCGGAAGATCGACGGCCGACGCTACTCAGATATTTGTCAGAATCCAGGAAGACATCAACGACCTGAAAAAACGCCAAGCAAAAAATGGCAGTGAGGTCATGGACGCCAACGACCCCGAAGCTCGCCTCCTGGATCTCCGCAAAGCCTACCCCCGGGTCAACAAACCCGCACTATGGGCAATTCTGGGTCGCCTCGGTCTCAAAGGCAGATTTTTGGACACATTGGTGGACCTCCATGAAGCAACGGCATATTGTATCCGGGGAAAAAACGGCGACAGCGCCTCCTGGCTTCCCGAACGAGGGCTCCGGGAAGGATGCCCTACGTCTCCCGTCTTATTCAACATATTCCATCAAGCTGTAATGCGCCAAGCTGAAAACCATCGAAAATCTACTACGGATGCCCACGACGTCGAAATGGGCATAAGTTGGAAATGGGTCCCAGGGTGCGACTCCCGGGCACGGGACTCTGGGAGAAATACAACAGCGAAGCAGTCGAAGTGAAACTGTCGCTCTCCTTATTCGCGGACGATACCACGGTGATCGGAACGAGATCGGAAATTGATCAAGGGGTCGCGGCAGTGAAACATATCATGGGCCTGTTCGAAGAGAAAAACAACGACGCAAAGGAGGAATCATTGGTTTTCGGCACGCAAGAAGGGGGCGGTATACGGATGCTTGGTTGCTGGCTTGATCCCACGGCAGACTCCAAGAACACAATCAAACGCGCTGGGGGACTTTGGGCGAAGGTCAAACGACAGTTGTGGCAATCCCGTCTTCCAAAACCGGTCCAAGCCAGAATCATCGAAGCGTGCGTCGAGAACGCTCTGTTATTTGATTGCAACGTTCGCACATGGCAGAAACGCGACATCCAACGACTTCAAAGCTATGCGGATCGATGCTACAGATGGTGTGGAGCAACAAGACCGAACCTCCTCTCGTGCAAATGCAAAGATGTCACACCAACATGCAAGACATACGAAACCAGCTCAAGATCAGAAGCATACGGTGGAAAATAGTAAAACGAAGCCTGGAACGAATCTCGCACATTCTTCGTATGGACGACACTCGGCAGACCAAAGCGGCCGTTCTAGGATGGTCGGCACTGCTGGAAAATGAGAAAAAAGTCGGCGAAAAGAAACGAAAAACCCTGCTTTTCTGGAAAAGCCTGCTCAAACAAGCGGGCGTCGACTGGGCGGACGCGGGACGTTTAGCCGCCGACCCAAAAGCGTGGAAATCGATCATCAATAAACATTTGTATGAGGTAGCCACGGCCGAGCGACGACGAGGCAACCACGCCGGAGACGAAACCGCAGCTCTGGCAACGACTATAGCAAATAACAACTCGCCGAACAACAACATCAACCCGCTACAATGTCAATATCAAGGCTGCGGAAAAATTTGCAAAAGCAAAGCCGGGCTAGCAATACATCAGAAACGTATCCACGTAAACAACAGCCAACAAAAGCAGTTCGCCTGCGCGAGATGCAATACATCGTTCGTGCCCGAAAACAACCTGATGAACCATCGCAAATCGTGTGGAGGAGCGGCTGCTGAGAATCCAAATATGCGAAAATGCGAACGTTGTGGAAAAGAAGTTCACAAATCCAACCTCGCGAGACATCGAAGGGCCTGCACAACGGGTGAAGACAATGGTGGTCCGAGGGGCGAGGTGCACCAGCCCGAGTCTACAGGGCATCACAAAAGCCGTGCCCAAACTGCGCAAGAATACTCGCCGCAACTAATATGGCGAGTCATCTCAGAGTCTGTCGAGGACAATGAAGTGTAAGAGGAGTATGCTCCGCAATTGGGGCGAACGCTCATCAAGTCAAGTCAAGACTCATTGTGACTAAACCTGATGTTGTATATATATCAGATTTTAATAGAAATACATATCTGTAGTTTTGGAAAGAGTCATACGATATAAATTAAATTTAAAATAGTCAACTCCGTTGTTTGTTGAAAATTTTATTACTATAAACAACCCGCCGATAATGGCGATACATTTAGTTAATATATAAGGAGCATACCAAATTTGCAAATTATGCAGCTGTTAAACTAAACGAAGATCTGCTTCGACTGGTCTACTATTATGTTTGATCGTTAATATTTACATTATACCAAATATGTGTCAGAACCACAGGTTTTTTGCTAAGTTGAAATTTCGAAGAAACTATTCAGAAACACAATGCTCTGCGATTAAAATCTAACCACTTTGCGCTCGCAAAAGTTGAAGTAAATTTGCAAAATTTTCGAAAACGAATAAATGAGCGGGTTTTGTTCTGGAACACCAAGAGCTTAACTATAGGTTCGACTTGTTTGTGACTTCACTATTACTTTAAATTTGTTATACCATACTTGTCATATACTATACATGCTCATGGGCGTTGCCGATACCCCCGTTGCCCATACCATGTAGCCTTTTCCGTAGTGTTCGTTACTCCATTCAGTTGCAGCACTCAATACAGTGGTGATGTGTGTAAACCTGCTGCGACCGTGGAGAGTTTTCAGAACGTAAGGAAACGTAGTGGAGATTGTGTGTTGCAGGGGTGAAATCTTTTAAATTCCGTCTGTGTGTGGGATCGGCCATAACTCGGGAACGACTTAACCGATTTTCTGATCTTAGGCTCATTCGAACCGGCATATTCGGTTTACCGCGTACATTCCCGAGCTTTTTTCGATTTGGGGTCTGGTTCTGGAGTCAGGGGTCAAAACCTGGGTTTTTGCCCCATTTTAATACACTTCAGGAAAGCAATGTTATTTTTATCTTAACTTTTGAATTTTTCCCCGATGGTTTTATTTCACGGTAAAATGATAAATGCCGATGTCTCTTTTTTGTTTTTCGATTAATGCTTCGGTTCAGGATTTATGAGGTTTGAGGTATGGGGGGTGTGGCGCCCCAATGGTTCCTCGACCAAAAATTTCAGAATTTGTTCTGAGGTCTTGGGCGGCTACTAAGTTTCACCTGGGGGTTTTCGGGCATGGGAACTCATTGCCGGTGCTGGTTTTGCTCTGTGACCCATGGTTCCACGGTTGCGGTGGTGTCACGCCCCATGGTTCGGGGTCAGAGGTCAAAATGAATGTTTTTAGTATCCTTCACGAAAGCAAGGTTATTTTTATATTAATTTTCTAATTTTTTCTCTGGTTGGTTTTATTTCATAGTAAAATGATAAATGCCGATTCCTCTTTGTTGTTTTTCGATTACGGCTCCGGTTATAGAGTTATGGGGTTTGAGGTATGGTGCCCCATTGGTTCATAGACCCAAAATTTGAAAATTTGTTCTGAGCTCCTGAGCGACTAAAAAGATTCACCTGGGGTTTTCGGGCATGGCAAACTCATTGCCGGTCTTGGTTTTGCTCTGTGACCCGTGGTTCTGGGGATATGGGATCTAGATCTGGTACGGGGATATGACGCCCCATGGTTCTGGGTCAGAGGTCAAAATGAGGGCTTTTAGTAGCCTTCATGGAAGCAAAGTTAGTTTTATCTTAACTTTCGATTTTTTCTCTGGTTGGTTTTATTTCATACTAAAATGATAAATGCCGATGCCTCTTTCTTTCGATTACGGCTGCGGTACTGGATATATGGGGTTTGAGGTACGGGTGGTATGACGCCCAATGGTTCCTTGGCCAAAAATTTGAAAATTTGTTCTAACGTCTTGGGCGGCTGATAAGTTTCACCTGGGGGTTTTCGGGCATGAGAAACTTATTGCCCGTGTTAGTTTTGTTCTAACTTATGCGGTACTGTGTGATATCTACATATAGTATATCGACGTATGCTAGCTGGTTGGCTATGGATGCAAATGGCGTAGGTGTACTAATGCTTCACTACGTTCTGCAATCTCGATAGAGTTACTAGTGTAAACATTGCTGCATAGTGCAATAACTATAGCGGCTGCACTCGTTTACGACACAATAACCATCGTACTATAAGCATTGGATGTCGCGTTTCTGCCATGTGCGAACGCTGCAATCAAATAACAGAACTTCGATGATTCTGGCTTGGACTGGTTTTGGAAGACGGGATTTCCATAACTGTCGTTTGACCTTCGCCCAAAGTCCCCCAGCGCGTTTGATTCTGTTCTTGGAGTCTGCCGTGGGATCAAGCCAGCAACCAAGCATCCGTATACCGCCCCCTTCTTGCGTGCCGAAAACCAATGATTCCTCCTTTGCGTCGTTGTTTTTCTCTTCGAACAGGCCCATGATATGCTTCATTGCCGCGACCCCTTGATCAATTTCCGATCTCGTTCCGATCACCGTGGTATCGTCCGCTAATAAGGAGGAGCGGACCAGTTTCACTTCGACTGTTTCGCTGTTGTATTTATTCCCCAGAGTCCCGTGCCCGGGAGTCGGCACCCTGGGACCCATTTCCAAGTTCTATCCACTTCGACGTCGTGGGCATCCGCAGTAAATTTTCGATGGTTTTCAGCTTTGGCGCATTACAGCTTGATGGAATATGTTGAATAAGACGGGAGACGTAGGGCATCCTTCCCGGAGCCCTCGTTCGGGAAGCCAGGAAGCGCTGTCGCCGTTTTTTTCCCCCGGATACAATATGCCGTTGCTTCGTGGAGGTCCACCAATGTGTCCAAGAATCTGGCCTTTGAGACCGTAGCGACCCAGAATTGCCCACAGTGCGGGTTTGTTGACCCAGGGGTAGGCTTTGCGGAGATCCAGGAGGCGAGCTTCGGGGTCGTTGGCGTCCATGACCTCACTGCCGTTTTTTGCTTGGCGTTTTTTCAGGTCGTTGATGTCTTCCTGGATTCTTACAAATATCTGAGTAGCGTCGGCCGTCGATCTTACGGGTCGAAACCCGCTTTTATTATCAAAAAATATACCATTTTCTTACACCCAGCCCCGCAATCAGCTGGCGATGATTCGGGCCAATTTATGCGGCTGCCCACCGCTAGAAGGCACACCCCACGATAATTATCTTTTACGTTTCGATCGCCTTTTTTGAAAAGTGGGACGATTTGGCCGATCTTGAGCGAATCTTCCCACAGATGGGCCCTGTTGCAGAACATGAACGCGACCGTGTCCGCCACCACCGCCTTGATTTCGGGACAAGCATCAGCAATGTATCCCATTCGGACCCCGTCTTTGCCGGGAGCTGAGTCTTTCACTTTACCCATTTCCAGGTAGATTTCGGTGGCGTCAGGAACGGTGTTCAGTTGCTCCACGGTTGCGGCTGTCTCTTGTTGTTCCCTCAGGTCCGTGCATTTTTCAACGACGGACCGAATTATCGCTGGGTCCACCTCATAGCGATGCGCTGAGACGGCTTCGAAATGTTTTTTGAAGTCATCGGTGGCGATTGTGGTGGTGTTGCTGCGGGTGTTTCCCTTTGTCCCGACTTTGCGTAGTACCCGGTACATATCCCCCGCGCGACCCGCCGCGCTAGCTTCGGCACATTCGTTTATTATTTCCTCCCACCAATCTCGCTCCCAATTTTTTAGGCTCTTTTTCATTTCTCGCCGAGCATTTTGTAGGGCTTGGTGGGTCTCCGCTACGTGCGCGTCCCACTGCCGGATCTGCTCGCGATTTGTGGGGCGATTGGCGAGCAATTCGTGGAGGCTGTTTGCGACAGTGTTGATGTTGCCGTGCAGTAGTTGTAGCACTTCCTCCTTGCCCCGCGTCCAGGGGTTCGCAACCTTGCGTGTATTTACTGACAAAAAATCTTCTCCGCCGATTTGATGAGGATATCGGACACTAATTGCAATTTGTGCTGTGCTCATTGAGGTCGGCCCTTTTTTGTTCGAAGCGTGCTGCCGTTTCCGCCTGGAAACGTAGTTTTGTCTCCGGATTTTTTAGCTTTTCCCAGCAGATCGATTTTGTCGAGACGGCTGAGTTAGCGAACCATCGGCCGGTCCATATGCGGATTGTCAGTACAGTGGGTTTTTGATCCGATAATGATGTTTCGTTGATTGTCGATATGCGGCGGGCGATGGTATGACGTTGATGTTGTTTCATTATGAACCCATCCAACTCATACCAACGTTTCCAGATGTGACTAAACCATGTCCCCCGGTTGCGGTGGGAGAAAAAGCTGTTTACGTAGCATAGATTGTTCGTTATGCACCATGCGATTATATCTTCTCCGGCCGCGTTCGTTGGTGTGTTTAGGCCGAAGCGCCCACAAACGCCGTGAGTTTGAGCGAGTTGACCGATCTGGCTGTTATGATCACCGCCTATTATCAGAACTTCACGTTTTGGGCTTGCCGCTATGTGTTGTTCGACTTCATGACGGTACGTGTCGAGTTCGTCCGCTCCTCT
>JASANE010025587.1:0-16622 GCA_030248225.1 Trileptium ribeirensis
ACGTATTGCTGTAAAGAAGCTAATTGTATTGACAACATTAAAACCTAATATCTCTAAATCCCTTATCTGGAATGATTTGCGATTGATTCCATGGTGATGGGTATCATGTCATGCATTTTAATAGACCATATAGCTATGCATTATCATTAGCTAGATGATCTAATCAAGTTCTTTGCAGAATATTTGTTACGACCATTAAACTGAAACGCCGCAATTTTAAAAACGTTTTAACAAGGTACCTTATCCGGCGGTAATGAGTCGGGAGCTGAAGCTTTCTGAATCTCATTTGACACAAGCCGACAGTATTCATCGATGCCGTCACAGAATATCTAGAAAATGCTAAATAAACACCCCGACGATAGTAAACACAGATCTGCTTTACTATTCCCTAAAACCGATATTACACCACAATAATAATATTGATTTTTAGTTTTACTGTATTACTTTTAAGTAAATTTGGAGCTTCAGTTTTTTTACTTAAGTGAGTGGAATTTTTTTCATCTCTAAGTTTTACAAAAAAATATTTGCAAATGATATTTCACAAAAAATCTATAAAATCAAATTGAACCCTTGATGAAATCCTACTTTCACCACAGGCTGGTTTCTGAGCCATCTTTCATCGTGGTCATATAGACATAATAGCTCGAGTTTCTGATCAGTTACGTGAAACAATATCCATGACTTTTGTAAATTACATGTATGTATGGAAAAAAAGAATTTCGTTGTTATAATTTGGGCAATACATGCTACAATATACTTCCGAGTTCATACATTAATCTGTAAACACTGCATTAATACGTTATCATTTCGGCAATTTTATAGTCGCATTCGGCAATAGTTTGCCTGCAAAAAATGATGCTGTAAACCCTAAGGGCTACCTGTAGGTAGTAATCATGTCGCATATGCAATGATTTTTTTTGGTGCTAATGTCCTAATTCTAAGTGCAAAGATTTGCACTTATGATCCAGATTAGAGAAATACAATGTCCAATGATGGAGAAACTTGTGACAAACATTCCAGGTTCAAGACGTGTCGAAAACTTAGCTGTAGAATTTATGATTAGGATTGGAATACTAGAATCTTGCAATATTTAGGCCGTGTTCACGCTGCTTTGATCCGGTACGATTCGTTCCGGTCCGGCCCACTTACGCGCACAGATTGCAGCAGATTCCATCTGATACGACCAATTTGTAAATCTACCGAATAGGCATGTATATGTAGTTATTCAAACTGCATCGTTCGATTCGGATTCGTCAACAGGCCGTAAATGTTGTTAGATTACTTGTGATAGATTTAAACCGAACGCCGTAGATGAAGATCCGACAAGAATGCTTTTAAATCACCTTCGTTCAAACATTATTCGCAATATGTGAGTGTGCAAATGTTGGTAATACAAGTTCAAACGAATATCATAGCCAGGGGCGCATCCTGGATTTTGGCGCATCATAGCAGCTTTTCATTATGAAAAGACAATTTAACTAGAACGTCCGCGTAAACAATTCAGACCATGTTCTAAATTATGAATGGCATATGCAATAAACTTGGCGTTTTTACTATCGATAAATATATATTCTTTTAAAATTCGTAAAAAAATAGCAAAAATTGGAAATAAGAGACGGCAGCACCATATGACATCTATAACTCATTACAATGCTAAGATAGGTTAAGCTTAACCAAGAATAGAAACAAAACTATAGCCAGTAAGTACTTAACTGTGCCCACGCTTTCATTTCACCAACAGTTCCAGTAGCATTTTCAGATTGTACTAAACGAACCTTGGCAATCCTTATCGTGCCTTCAAATTGGGAATCGATGTTCTGAAGTTCCAAATTATTCCAACCATTGACAACCTAAAAAAGAAATCATTTAATTAGTATAAGTCATAAATTCCAAAACCTTATGCCCAAGCTTCAAGGTGGATATAACGAACAAAGACAGATTTGGCGAAAATAGCTGGTTTTTATATGCTGCTGTCAGTAATATTTTACAAAAGAATTAGAATTGAAAAACACATTTCAAATGTTGAATAAATCAATTTTTAGAAAGTAATTTAGAAAAAATATTATTCTGTTATAAATTATATAATTATAACATAACACAAATCTTTGTGTTATAATTATAATAGGACATAAAAATTATAGAAACCTATAATTTCTGTTATATATTTCAATAATTTAGACAATTTTACTTATTTTTTGAAAAATAAAATCAATTTTAGAAAATATAATGAATCCTCAAATACTCAATTTAATTGAGTAAAACAAAAAAATTTCGCAGTGAGCTCGCTTCGTGTGTGTTTGGGATGCATATCGCATTGCGATAATTTACTTTTTGTCTAAGCGTTATTTTGGAGCTGTTAGGGCCCATTTTTGACCTATTTTGGACCTTTGTATAGGATGCATATGGCATTGTGATAATTTACTTTTTGTCTGAGCGTCATTTTGGAGCTGTTAGGGACCATTTTAGTCCTATTTTGGACCTTTCTATGGCATTCGTATCGCTTTGTGATAATGCGTTTCTTAACTGAGCGTCGTTTTAGGCCTATTACGCCTATTTTGACCTATTTTGTACCGTTGTATGGAATGCATATCGCATGGATAATTTATTTCTTGTCTGTGCGTCGTTTTGGACCTGTTAGGGCTCATTTTTGGCTGATTTTGTACCGTTGTATGGGAAGCATGTCCCATTGTAATAATTTATTTCTTGTCTGGGCGTCATTTTAGGCCTTTTATTTTATGGCATATTTTTGTGTACTGTTGTATAGGATGCATATCGCAAGCGATAATACGTTTCTTGGCAGAGCGTCGTTTTGGACCTGTTAGAGCTCATCTTTGGCCTATTTTGTACCTCTGTATGGGATGCATATTGCATTGTGATAATAGGTTTCTTGTCTGAGCGTCATTTCAGGACTATTAGGGCCTATTTTTGGCCAATTTTGTACTGTTGTATGGGAAGCATATCGCGCGCGATAGTACTTTTCTTGTCTGAGCGTCGTTTTGGACCTGTTAAGTCTCAATTTTGACCGATTTTGTGCCGTTGTATGGAATGCATATCGCATGCGGTAATACGTTTCTTGTCTGAGCGTCGTTTTGGACCTGTTAGGTCTCATTTTTGCCGATTTTTACCTTTGTATGGGATGCATATTGCATTGTGATAATAGGTTTCTTGTCTGAGCGTCATTTTAGGCCTATTAGGGCCTATTTTTGGCCAATTTTGTACTGTTGTATAGGATGCATATCGCAAGCGATAATACGTTTCTTGGCAGAGCGTCGTTTTGGACCTGTTAGGGCTCATTTTTGGCCGATTTTGTACCGTTGTATGGGATGCATATCGCACGCGGTAATACGTTTCTTGTCTGAGCGTCGTTTTGGACCTGTTAGGTCTCATTTTTGCCGATTTTGTACCTTTGTACGGGATGCATATCGCATTGCAATAATAGGTTTCTTGTCTTGTCTGAGCGTCATTTTAGGCTTTAGTGCCTATTTTTGTCCAATTTTGTACCGTTGTATGGGATGCATATCGCACGCGATGTCTGAGCGTCATTTTAACCTGTTAAAGCCGATTTTTGCCCTATTTAATATCAATTATTACGAATGTAAATGAATATTAGGCTACTCTTGTTTTATAATTGTTATTTGCTAAATTTCTAACATTTGTATCTTGTGTGATCATAACAACGGCGTGTGTTGGGGGAAAGGGGGACCATACAGTATTCGGGTTAGAAAAAAGTTACTGCATATTAAGGTACATGGCACATCACGGTTTAGGCTTAACGGTTAGAGTATTCCTGTCAAAGCTACGAAATCTAGGCTAAGGCTAAAATTTAGGTTCCAAACTTAAAAGCATACGCTTCGTTTACGCCAAAAACACGCATTAGCCATGATAACTAAAAGTTAAAAGTCTGGATACTCATTTGTGAACTGAACAGATCATACTTACACCAGATATTAGTATGTTGAGCATGATCACCGCTGCTTCAGCAGTTTTTGCCGAGGGTTCGACTTTCTTTAGCTGAAACGTAAAAACAAAAAGCCTTTTTACATACCACACAACGCGTGCACCAAGTTGAACTTACGTATGGCGAACAACTCGACATGGTCTCTCTTTATGTATTGTTTAGAGTAGTTTAGTGTAATGATACGAATTGCCCATTTCTAAACCATGCCACATGATGTGTTCTCTGTCAGAGGAACCCATGGGAAAGATTTGTGTCCAATTGTCTTAACCACACCATCCAGTGGCATATGGTGTATACGTACGCTATATAATAAAATTGATGGTGTATAAGACACCGTTAAACTTAACTACAGTGTCTATACCTATCTATTTTTTATTACTGACGGTGTCAGGGACACTATCCACAAACACATTATATATGGTGTGTAAATAAACAGCATGGTGTAACTGGTACCATATAACAATTTTATAAATTTTATGGTGCAGTCAACATCACACTATTACCTACACTACACTAAAATCTTAAAATCTCATTCACATCTTAAAATACCATCAGCAACAGCATAGTGTCCAACACACCATATCATAGATAGTGGCAGAGAAACACATTGTGGACATAACTTCCATATGTGGGTCCTTTATAACGTAAAATCCGCATAAGTCTGATAGACTCGGTGGGTGCGACGTATAACGCACAGGTAACGTCGAGTCCGTAAAAGTTTAAGCTTGATGGGTTATGTATGCGCATGACCATGTCAAAACCTTATTATTTATGCGGCGTTTAAATTATAAGTTGCTCATCACGTGGAAGTTGTGTACAAGCATAACCTGCGTAACACCGGTAACGATATCGTGTACAGAACACCACTACTGTATGCTAAGCAATTATATATGTGATTCGGACACCATCACCGTTTATGTATAGTGTCAAGGACAAAGTCAACTTCTAGCAACCATGATTAAAGTTCTTTGGGAAGCTGCCTTGTTGTGTTTTCCGCTTTGGGAAATTTATACAGTGCAAGCTTTGTCCATGTACTTCCTATGCAAAACTTTAAACGGCTTGGTTTATAGGATACAAACCATTAGGGTAAATAATTTGAAATTTCAATTTGTTAATTTTACCGCCTTTTTTAAACAACTATTCAAACATAGGGTGTACATACCGTAATGTACATGGTGTCCGCGACACTGTTGCTTGTGCTGCATAGTATATCCTTCCGACTACCGTGCATTATGGTATTGTCGTTATAACATGTTCCAGGGACAAATGTTCCACATGATGGCCGTTTTATAACGTAAACGCCGCATTAGATCATATCACTCTGGTATGCTCATTCACCAATCCATATTATATTCTCCGGAACAATAATTAAATATTTTATGGTTCTTTTCTGTTATCTACCCCAGCCGGCGTTTGCCCAAAAATTATCAGATTCTAGAAATTTCGGTATTTTTGTGATACTCGAGACCTCCCCTGATCATTCCAACCAAAAAACCGATTTTTTAAAATTTTAGATTTTTTTCGATTTTTTCGGCTCCCAAGGTCCCCATTGGGAACCCATAAAAATTTTTTTTCTTAAAAATGAGAGTTTTACCTTGGATTTGGGCTTGGGGGGATAAGCGAAAATAACCTATTTTATTAGATTTATCTGGATTCATTAATATAGTATAAAAAATATTAGTGTTTAACGAAATCTCGAGTGAATTCAGCAATAAGGTTGAATCATTTTATTTTTATAATTTCATTTCAGGTCCCATGAAAAATAACTACAAATGTAATGGTCATTTTGCTTATACTCCATTAGCCTCAAAAAAGTCAATGAAATTCTAATATTTTTCGTGCTATTCGACTCAGCTTATCAATAACTGGAGGTTTCAGACAGAGAAACTCAACCATACTTTATGATATAATAGAATGAAAAATCATATCAGTGACCTTCACACATGCTCATACAAAAGGTAAGGGGACTAATCCACTGAGCCGCTGGAACCCACTCTGCGCGAAGCGCCTTACCGCTTCCTGACCCAGTGACCCATGCCATATGACGGCGCCGTCGAAACCATCGGCCATAAGTAGCCGCACCCCCTGGGCCCAAGCCCTGACTATCCAACCTTGGACCTGGTACTTTGAGTATGTATACTTTTAAAAAACAATACGTATAAGTTTCATTAAAATATCAAATATGTATCTATCATTTATTTACCTATTTCAAAATTTATAACTGTTTACTGTGCCTTAGTCATAAACTATAGTTCGGGACAAAAGTAAGGATGCCATATAACCCGCTTGGATTTTCCTTGGAGTTTTCTTTGGCATTGTTTGGAGGCACTTGTGGGCGAATTGGAAACAGTTTGAAAGTAACTTGCCTATGAAAAAGAGAAAGAAGGACATAAACCTGCTGTCCAGGAATGTTAATGCTGTTTCCAGCACGACTATGACTTGCTCAACGTTGCAGTCAACCACCATCTTCACAAAATTCCACCTATTTGGTCCACTTCTTAGTGCAATGGTCAAAGCAGGGCTTGGTTCATTAGCATTTGAGTTTCCACTGTGTTTTCGTGGAGGTGCCCATGAGACAAAAAGACGATAAAAGATGCTTATTTGGTTGTGTTGGCTAAATCCATATATATCATATGTGTCGATCGGGAGTAGGGAGTTATCCAGTAAAGCTCGGACTTCTCAAGCTATGTTTGTGCGTCTTATCTATTTTTTACATAATTTGTGCATCTTACGTATTTCTACACATTTTATGCATCTTACGTATTTTCGTACCATTTGTATACCTTGCATATTTTTCCACAATTTGTGCATCTTCCGTATTTTCTAACAATTTGTGCATATAACATATTTTTACACAATTTGTGCATCTTACGTATTTTCTAACAATTTGTGCATATAACATATTTTTACAAGATTTGTGCATCTTACATATTTTCTCACAATTTGTGCATCTAACATATTTTTTCCACAATTTGTGCATCTTACGTATTTTCTATTAATTTGTGCATTTAACTTATTATTACACAATCTGTGCATCTTACGTACGCTCGGATCCATCTCGTAGTTTTTGGAGATCATTTGAAGCGAAACATAGCTCCACGTTGTAAACCAAAGTTGTAGGCATGTTTTGTCGAACCAGGATTCGTAGTCGGAAACCGCAAACCTAATGGCTGAGTTTCGGGACGCTGTGGATGAATGGTCGCTAAAGAATTAAAAAAGACCTTAAAACCAAAACAAAAACAGCTCCAACCTAAAATCGTTACTCAATTAAACGCTTGACTTTAGTCTTTTATGCAGCCTTTCACAGAGAAATGCGTGCACTTACTACATACACGTCGTGACCGGTATTATAGCCATACATAATCATTGTTACACCGTCTGCCCAGTTCACCGTACATTTCTCTGTTAACACTACATTGGTTTTAAAACTAAACCTAGTTTAAAATTAAACTAACCCTAATATAAAATTCAATGTTCGAAATTATGACTCCGACTAATAGATTCAGTGGCATGTACACCTCGTCTTTGGAGGCTACATTTGTATAGCAAGGTGGCAAATCAGTAATTTCTTTCACAACACAATATATATCTAATTCAGCGCTCTAAGCTGATGAAATCCTAACTACTGCACATTCCTGAAATTATAACTAAATCCGTACTTATAACTTTAATTTATCAAAACGCTCCTGATTTCACAAAATGGGGGTTCGGACAGGAGTCGAAAAAAGTGGTCCCATCTTGTAATAAAACAGCTTAATTGTATCTATAAATACGCATTAAGATTGACAAAATTTTACTGAAATAAAAATGCTTTGTGATTATCACATCCTTTTCCAACTAGCTATGGATCGTGAACGGAGTTAAATTTTACCAACAGCCTAAACAACTGCTTAGGTTGAGAACAAAATTAAGATCAAATAAAACTACACTCTTAAAAATTGGCATTATATGTCATACAGATATGTGCACAGTGTCATACATTATTTGTGCGATCTGGTTTACATACACATTTTAAGTGCGACAGTTCATACATTTGCAAAGTATGGATATCAAAACATTTTGTATGGACTTTCATAAAGCAGTTTTCTCGCTTTTCTGAATTTTTAGATAGGCTTTTATAAACAATACAAATGTAACGGATTGAAAGTTATCACTTTATAGTATGAAATATACAAGATAATGTAAGAATCTTGATATATATTTGTATCAAATACCATACCTGCATTGTATTAATTTGAATATTAATAGTATGAAACGCAACATATGCGATATATGAATTTTAATATATATTTGTATGAAAAATAATATATGTATTGTATGATTTTTTATATTTATTTGTATGAGATTAAATATATTTAAAGTATGAATTTTCATACGTTTTTGTATTAAATATGATATATCTAATGTGTGAATTTTTATAAATATTTGTATGAAATAAGATACACATAATGTATGAATGTTTAGTTAACTGCTATTTTTGTACTAGTTTTCAATTTTATGATATATTTGCTTTATATAGCCTCAAAAAATTATGTGTTACAAAACATACATTTATTATCTGAAATTTTATACAAATTATGTGCAAATAATCATACATTTTTTATGCAATTTCATGCAAAGGAATGTGTAACGAGTCATACAATTCTTATATGTAAATTCATACAAAGGATATGTAAATAATCATACATATTCTGTGTTGCAATTCATACAAATTATGCATACTGTGGCACAGATTTATTGTAGTCAATTCCTTACAATCTATGTTGACATAATCATACATAATGTAAAAAGTGGTACACAATTCATGTAGGATTTGTGCGCCATACAATTGCACGTATTTGTGTAAATTTTTATAGAAATTGTAGCGAAATAATATTACACGATAATTGTATGAAATTATCATTATAAAAATTTAGAGAGAGTAGTTTATATTTAGTGAACCCGACGTGATTCTCGTGCAGATCAGTCTATGCGAAGAGTAATGAGGTCAAAAATGCCTGCTCCCCAGCTGGCCGCGGGGGTTGTGTAGTTATCACAGAAATAACAATTACTGCTAGCGAAACGTGAATTCGCTTGTTAGCATATGATCACAACATACTAACCGTTTCAAGCGGGTATATAGTGTAGTGGTTAGCACGTCTGCTGCGCACGCAAAAGGCGCGGTGTTGGATTCCCGGTGGGCTCACTGTTTAGCTTGAGCGGAATTTAACAAAAATAAATAAGATACACTCTTAAAAATTAGCATTATATGTCATACATATATGTGCACAGTGTCATACATTATTTGTGTGGTCTGGTTTACATACACATTTTAAGTAGGACAGTTCATACATTTGCAACGAATAGATATCAAAACAATTTTGTATGGAGTTTGATAAAGCAGTTTTCTCGTTTGTCTGAATTTTTAGATACGCTTGTATGAAAAATACTTTTGTAACTGATTGAAATTTATCACTTTATAGTATGAAATATACAAGTTAATGTAAGAATCTTCACATATATTTGTATCAAATACCATACCTGCATTAATTTGAATATTAATTGTATGAAACGCAACATATGCAATATATGAATTTTAATATATATTTGTATGAAAAATAGTATATGTATTGTATGATTTTTTATATTTATTTGTATGAGATTAAATATATTTAAAGTATGAATTTTCATATATTTTTGTATTAAATATGATATATCTAATGTGTGAATTTTTATAAATGTTTGTATGAAATAAGATACACCTAATGTATGAATGTTTATAGTTAACTGCTATTTTTGTACTAGTTTTCAATTTTATGATATATTTGCTTTATATAACCTCAAAATATTATGTGTTACAAAACATACATTTATTATCTGAAATTTTATACAAATTATGTGCAAATAATCATACATTTTTTATGCAATTTCATGCAAAGGAATGTGTAACGAGTCATACAATTCTTATATGTAAATTCATACAAAGGATATGTAAATAATCATACATATTCTGTGTTGCAATTCATACAAATTATGTATACTGTGGCTCATATTTATTGTGGTCAATTCCTTACAATTTATGTTAATATAATCATACATAATGTACAAAGGGGTACACAATTCATGTAGGATTTGTGCGTTATACAATTGCACGTATTCATGTAAATTATTATACAAATTGTAGCGAAATAATATCACACAATATTTGTATGAAATTATCATCATACAAATTTTAAGAGAGTACCATACATGTGAAAACGCTGGACGATCGACGTTCTCCTTTTAAAATTTTAAACATATTGCTTGTAGCCATAATGTTAACCCACCGTAAAATACCAATTGCTATTTTAGTTTCAAACCGAATCGAATATCGAAATATTGTCTAAATATCGCCGTTTAACTTACAAACGTAGCAACACAATTTATCATCTTTCATAAAATACAGAACCACACAAAAGTGAAATATCTTAGGACAGATCCAAACAACCCGGCCACCGTCACCACAACAAACTGAGACAACGGCTGATAAAAAAGAACATAGAAGTGAACTCCGTATGCATTTAGCAAAGGAAAAAATTAAGTTTGTAGTTTTTTATAGAATTATTTAAACTATAAACAACTATTAAAATCATTCGTTATTTTATTAAACAATCATTAAAATATAAAAATGTAATGGCAAATGAATTTTGAATCGGCATGTATGAAGTATATAATCCAAATTATACGAAATTCATTCGGGATTATCGCACGGCCATCATCCAAAATTTACACGTTCAAGTTTTAGATGGAAGGCTGTCTGCTCTTGACGTAAATAAAAAAATATAAACGTGCGCTCACGGTTTCCTTAAATTTTGAGCTCAAACTTTGATCCAGCTTTAAAGCATTTTGGAACTTTTGGTGAATTTGAAAGTGTAAACATTGTTAAAACTTCTCTAACGTATTGTTTTAGTAGATAAAGAAGAAGAGATAGAACTTGAAAAATTTTGATGTCAAAATTTTAGCTCTAATTTTGAAGGATTACAAGTGGTTTGCAATACTTTTCTATTACAAATTGAACCGTCAAATTTTGATCAAATTTGTATCAAAATTTGGGCTAAAGTTTCAGGTGTGGACACACCTTTCGTCTAATATCTGTATTTCTACAAGGAGCGCATAATAAGTTAGGAATAATAACGGTGGAACATGTGGGCAAGATAAGCGAACGAGGCCAACGAATGACTTAACATAACTGCGGACCAAAAAACCGCGGACAAAAACACCCAGGAGACCAGCCAAAAAAGGGCCAAATGAATGAACAGACGTGTCGTGTCCCGTATCCAGTCAGCCTGGCCAATAAATGCCACTGGTGTTCATAGGGAGTAGGGGATAGCCCTGATAATCGGACTTCGAGACATTCATGTTTGCGAGCTTCGGCGCGCGTAAACTTTTAGGAGAAGTGACAAATATAGGGCTAAATTTAGGGACAATTGGGGCATTTGAAAAGATTCGAAGTTTAGAGTTCCCAAATTTTAAAAAATTCTTCCCCGGCACCGTCTACCCTACACGCCAGTCATCGCCGAACCCTAGACATCCATTAACGATGGAAGAAATAACTTCGTCAATGGAACAGTCGTGGAACATTTTTAGGCCGATGGGTCCAGGTTCCCGTTTATGTATCGTGGCTGACGAACCACCGAATTAAACAGCTCAAAATAGTCGATAAGCGTGTACAAGATGAACCAGTAAGACAAGCGTCTGATCGCGTTCTGACTCTGAGCTGGCATAGATCCGAAGCTGTCGTGTAGCCAAATCATTAAACCAAATCTTATGGAACAAGCTATGTAATAGACGAATTACTATAAAATCAATACATTGTCTGGAACCCTGCAACGACGTTGAATCTGACCTGTGGGTAGGAAAATAATAGAATACGTAATAAAGCCATTTGATAAAACATGATTTGGAGAAAGCAGAAACCCGGAAATACTATGCAAATGCTCACTGAATAGTAAGAACAGTGCACTAAATTGCTTACTTTCAGTGCACTAAATTTCAGTTCACTGCACTTCCTTTCAGTGCATTAAATTCGAGAAAAACACGCAATTTTTATACCAAATCCACAGCTTCAAAGAAAATAAGCTTAACCCATAATGCTGCTTTACCGCAAAGATATGGTGACCTAGTTGTGCCTTTTATTAATTTTAGTTATGTCCAAGCTGATGTTTGCGACGCTGACAGTCCAAACGAATTTCTGCTCATTTATGCATTACAATCTTGTGGCGACTAGTACAATGGCAGTTTATCGCGCAGCTAGGCATGAAGATTCTGCTTCCGATTTTGTTTTCATTATCTTTTTTGTTTCTCTTTCTTCAATTATTAAAGTTCCAACAATTTCTGCCGTAGTTGGGAATTCGCCGACCAAGGCGCTTAGTATATAAATAAAAAATTATAACGTAACATAAAATACCTACGCATATTTTTTAGAATAAGTCAAAGCGCCGAGCGATCCCTTAGCTCATAGCTGTCGACGGGTATTAGGTTGGTTTACTCCGTAACTGTCGGACTCTGCTCAAGCCAGACTTACTCCCCTCCTCGACCGTCCGTCTACCCAGGGCGTACGGACAATTTTTAGAAGAAATAGGCTTAAAGTTGGCTAAAATTGAGTTAAAATTAGCAAAAAATTGGTGAAATTAGGAAAAAATTTTCGCAAATTGGCAAAAATAGTAAAAAATTTTAGCAAAATTGGGTAACATTTTCAGTTCCTAAAAATTTAAAAATTCACACTTTGTCCTCCCAACCTCTCACCGAGGACTTCACTCCCCGACAACGTGCCTGCATCATCCGCGACCATCGGACGGACCTTTTCAACCTATGCCTTAGGTAATTTATGAGAAGAGGGCACCCGCTGCACTGCCAACCTCTGTACGCAGGTATCTGCTTATCGGCATCAAGTTACCAAATTACCACTTACCTATGTGTCGAGTTGTTATCAGCAACAACGTGACTATCAAGAAACGCACTCAGCTTCTTAACGGCAAAGAATGTCCGCATTGTGAGCTTAGAATAGATTTCAACTTGAACCGGATCCGTCGAAAGAAACGCCCGAGCGTGGTTTGTCATTCGACCGATGAGGTTCTTCGCAATTCCTGCGATCTGAAACAAAATAACATTCCTTTTAGGACTGATATTACGGAGAACACGATTCCAAATAACTCATCACAAAAGCGATGTAAAAACGGAGAAGAGTATAAAATGCATGTCACAATTAGACAACGTTCTTCAATGTTGATACTAGTTAGGTGTCATATAGGCTGGCCTCATGACTTGCCTCTAGGAATTCAATTCATCACAACTCCGCAGACTTTCGCCCGGTTTGGGTCAAAAAACCATTATCATTGCATGGCACCTATTCTGAAAACTCGATTGTTTTGATATCAGAGTATTATTAACTATAATACCCGTTTTCGCTGTCATGAATGACCCTCAGTGCAACATTAATAGACCCTAGATAACTGTCATGCTTTGCCATGTCTTAAGCATTCCTAAGAAAACCTACGTTTCTCCAAGATTTGGTATCAGGGTACTTAACAATACTCATGTTCGCCAAAAACGGTGTCAAGATTGACCTTCGGTACAACATTAATAGACCCTAGATAACTATCATGCTTTGCCATGTCTTAAGCATTCCTGACTAAGAAAACCTACGTTTCTCCAAGATTAGGTATCAGAGTACTATTAACTAATGATACCCGTGTTGGCCAAAAACGTTGTCAATATTGACCTTCGGTACAACATTAATAGACCGTATATAATTGTCATGCTTTGCCATGTCTTAAGCATTCCTAAGTAAGAAAACCTACGTTTCTCCAAGATTAGGTATCAGAGTACTATTAACTAATAATCGTCATGTTGGCCAAAAACGCTGTCAAAATTGACCTTCGGTACAACATTAATAGACCCTAGATAACGGTCATGCTTTGCCATGTCTTGAGCATTCCTGACTACCAAAACCTACGTTTCTCCAAGATTAGGTATCAGAGTACCATTAACTAACAATACTCATGTTCGCCAAAAACGCTGTCAAGATTGACCTTCGGTACAACATTAATAGACCCTAGATAACTATCATGCTTTGCCATGTCTTAAGCATTCCTGACTAAGAAAACCTACGCTTCTCCAAGATTTGGTATCAGGGTACTATTAACTAATGATACCCGTGTTGTCCAAAAACGCTGTCAATATTGACCTTCGGTACAACATTAATAGACCGTAGATAATTGTCATGCTTTGCCATGTCTTAAGCATTCCTGACTACGAAAACCTACGTTTCTCCAAGATTTGGTATCAGGGTACTATTAACTAATAATACCAGTGTTAGCCAAAAACGCTGTCAAGATTGACCTTCAGTATAACATTAATAGACCGTAGATAATTGTCATGCTTTGCCATGTCTTAAGCATTCCTGACTACGAAAACCTACGTTTCTCCAAGATTTGGTATCAGAGTACTATTAACTAATAATACCCGTATTGGCCAAAAACGCTGTCAAGATTGACCTTCGGTACAACATTAATAGACTCTAGATAACTGTCATGCTTTGCCATGTCTTTAAGCATTCCTAACTAAGAAAACCTACGTTTCTCCAAGATTTGGTATCAGGGTACTATTAACTAAAAATCCTCATTTTGGCCAAAAACGCTGTCAAGATTGATCTTCGGTACAACATTAATAGACCCTAGATAACGGTCATGCTTTGCCATGTCTTGAGCATTCCTGACTACGAAAACCTACGTTTCTCCAAGATTTGGTATCAGAGTACGATTAACTAATAATACTCATGTTTACCAAAAGCGCTGTCATGACTGACCCTCAGTGCAACATTAATAGACCCTAGATAGCTGTCATGCTTTGCCATGTCTGAAGCACTCCTAAGAAAACCTACGTTTCTCCAAGATTTGGTATCAGGGTACTTAACAATACACATGTTCGCCAAAAACGCTGTCATGATTGACCTTCGGTACAACATTAATAGACCGTAGATAATTGTCATGCTTTGCCATGTCTTAAGCATTCCTGACTACGAAAACCTACGTTTCTCCAAGATTTGGTATCAGGGTACTATTAACTAATAATACCCGTGTTGGCCAAAAACGCTGTCAAGATTGACCTTCGGTACAACAGTAATAGACCGTAGATAATTGTCATGCTTTGCCATGTCTTAAGCATTCCTGACTACGAAAACCTACGTTTCTCCAAGATTTGGTATCAGGGTACTATTAACTAATAATACCCGTGTTGGCCAAAAACGCTGTCAAGATTGACCTTCGGTACAACATTAATAGACCGTAGATAATTGTTATGCTTCGCCATGTCTTAAGCATTCCTGACTGCGAAAACCTACGTTTCTCCAAGATTTGGTATCAGAGTACGATTAACTAATAATACTCATGTTTACCAAAAACGCTGTCAAGATTGGCCTTCGGTACAACATTAAAAGACCGTAGATAATTGTCATGCTTTGCCATGTCGTAAGCATTCCTGACTAGGAAAATCTACGTTTCTCCAAGATTTGGTATCAGGGTACTATTAACTAATAACACCCGTACTGGCCAAAAACGCTGTCAAGATTGACCTTCGGTACAACATTAATAGACTCAAGATAAGAGTCATGCTTTGCCATGTCTTTAAGCATTCCTAACTAAGAAAACCTACGTTTCTCCAAGATTTGGTATCAGGGTACTATTAACTAATAATCCTCATGTTGGCCAAAAACGCTGTCAAGATTGACCTTCGGTACAACATTAATAGACCCTAGATAACGGTCATGCTTTGCCATGTATTGAGCATTCCTGACTACGAAAACCTACGTTTCTCCAAGATTTGGTATCAGAGTACGATTAACTAATAATACTCATGTTTACCAAAAACGCTGTCAAGATTGGCCTTCGGTACAACATTAATAGACCGTAGATAATTGTCATGCTTTGCCATGTCTTAAGCATTCCTGACTAGGAAAACCTACGTTTCTCCAAGATTTGGTATCAGGGTACTATTAACTAATAATACCCGTGTTGGCCAAAAACGCTGTCAAGATTGACCTTCGGTACAACATTAAAAGACCGTAGATAATTGTCATGCTTTGCCATGTCTTAAGCATTCCTGACTACGAAAACCTACGTTTCTCCAAGATTTGGTATCAGAGTACTATTAACTAATAATACCCGTGTTGGCCAAAAACGCTGTCAAGATTGACCTTCGGTACAACATTAATAGACCGTAGATAATTGTTATGCTTCGCCATGTCTTAAGCATTCCTGACTAGGAAAACCTACGTTTCTCCAAGATTTGGTATCAGGGTACGATTAACTAATAATACCCGTGTTGGCCAAAAACGCTGTCAAGATTGGCCTTCGGTACAACATTAATAGACCGTAGATAATTGTCATGCTTTGTCATGTCTTAAGCATTCCTAAGTAAGTAAACCTACGTTTCTCCAAGATTAGGTATCAGAGTACCATTAACTAATAATACCCGTGTTGGCCAAAAACGCTGTCAAGATTGACCTTCGGTACAATATTAATAGACTCTAGATAACTGTCATGCTTTGCCATGTCTTTAAGCATTCCTAACTAAGAAAACCTACGTTTCTCCAAGATTTGGTATCAGGGTACTATTAACTAATAATCCTCATGTTGGCCAAAAACGC
>JASANE010025588.1:2500-16924 GCA_030248225.1 Trileptium ribeirensis
AAGCACGACAAATTGGGTTAGTACATGACGTTGCAATACGCGCGCTGACAAATGTGTCTATTTGAGAACTGAAGGGTTAATCGAGTTATAGTCTAATTTTTGATTAAATGATTGATTTTTGTTGCAAACTTTACAGATTGCTGAGGAGTCGTAAATATTTTTTCAAGAAAATCAGAGGTTATCGCTGAATCGATGTCGCAAGATTGAACCTCAATTTTCTACTGAACTGAAAATACAGATCATTTTTGTCATACATAATCTGATCCCTATAATTATATAAGGTATTTGTCAATTTCCATCCTTAATCGGTACAATTTTTTCGACACTAATGTTATAATAGTTTATGATATAAGCGCAAAACCTAAATGTATTTTATATTAGATTTCAGACTGTTGTGTAGTGAAATACTATCGACTAAGGTATACGACTCCTGGCTTTAAAATTGTGACGTTTCATGGAATATAAAATAGCGAACATAATATCTCTTTCATACATTGTATTATGAGTATAGTTGCCTTCCTGAGCTTTTAATACTGTGTATTAAATATTAGACGGAAAATTATGCCTCTCGTTATACGTCGCCGAAATAGCTTCGCTTCTAGGAAAGATTATTTATGAGAAGCGTCCATAAATTAGGGGTACATAAAACCCTGCTCCGAAACTAGCATTGAAAACAAATCTCGCGTGCTCTACTGTGAATGCGTTTTGTGCCCTAATTCATTGATTTCAAATCTGTGTGTAGGTTATAACTTAATTCGCCTTAAATTAAGTTTTATTGTTCATGAATACTACCCCTTTTCCACGTTTTAGTGGCTTGTGTAGTAACATCGCCGCCATAGGCATCCCACATAATGTCACCATATCTCCGAAAATATGAGCAAAATTTGTCTACCTACTAACTACCAAATTACAGGCGATAAGAGAAGCTTTAACCCTTTCCTTCTTAAGCTAACGTGTATTTTGTACAGTATCAAACGAACTTTTGCCACAACGGCGAACTGAACCTGGATCATTTTGGTGTGCGCCTTCTACGCTAGCCACTAAGCTATCGGGAAGATGTTGCTTCGGAGCGAACACCAACAGACCTGCAAACGTACGTTACACGACAAACTCGGTTAGTGCATCGCTTTGTCATGTGCGCGCAGACAATTGTGTCAAATCAAGAACTAAACGGGTTAAAGATGATTTTTGCTTTAAAAAGAGCATATATATTCAATTCCTGCTCGCTGACATGCTAGATTACGTTCACAACTGCTTCTATATGGATATACGTGCCTTTAATCGCATCCAATCTAAACCTGAGCAGCACTTTGCATGCTATTCATTGTGTTATAGGAGTCAATAGAATTTTGTAATTACATATTGTCATTTTATCACAAACTGAACTAAATCAATAAATTTTCCAACTTTTATTAAAACGAGGCGTTAATTCCACAATTGCTCGTAGTTCGAGGTCTCAGGGGGTACCCGGGGCGTAGGGAGTGGGGAATTTGCCTTCGGCCTCCCAGGGAGGATCGGAGAGGAGGGATGAATGATGGGCGCGCGGCTTTGGCGCATATTTGTTCGACACTTGGGCACACCGTAGGGGGACTGGAGCACCTACCTGGGAGACAACTTCACGTACCCATCGCTACAAGCGTATTTGGTTAATTCACACTTATTATTGAACATTTCATGATGTATGTAGTTCAAAATAGTAGTTTATTGCAAACTAAGATATCGTTACTTACTGCTTAGTATCATAACCAATAGCATAGTAAAACATGCAATGCACGCACATGACTAGTTAATTTCAGGAAGCACAGCTATTTAAACAAATTTTTGGAATGTAATGCTAATATATAGCGAGATCCAGGCTAAATCTAATGATCACGGAATATAAACATTGTAAGCGTAATTCCTGCTAAATTTTGTGATACTTTTACTTGCACTAATTTATAATATTTTTCATAAAGGTTCGGAAAATACATAACTTTATCCTAAAAACGGGTAAGTCAAAATTATACTTAATATAATTTAGCGATCGTTCATTCACACGCAGAAGTGAATATTTTAGTATTTTGGTATACAAGCACGACTTTGATGGGAAATTTTTGCATGTAATCTTTGGTGGTTGAATACAGAAATGAAGCATAGGGGCCTATACCCATTGCATCCACAACTTGTGCATAGCATCTTAGCCGTTTAGATGCGGTCTCATTTTTCAGTGCTGCGCAACTAGTTGGGACAAGTGAGATTGTTCTAGACTAAGATCCTTGATTACAGCTTTAAAAAGGACTAAACTACTGAGTTCAAGGATATTTTATATTATCGACCTTTAAGCATTTGAAAAATTGATGACGGGATGTGACGAGCTTTAGTTAAATTTGCATAAAGCACGTCGCAACCCGTTCAACCCTCTCAAGCTGCTACGGAGTGTTTCATGAAATCAAAAATAGATTGTGCTTGCTTTTATTTCTTATATGTGACCTTTGCGCTTTATGTTTTCAGATGAATACAATCCGAATTAAATCAATTTTGTACAGTATATTTGTAGCAGGTTATAACAAATAAAATATCATTACCTTTAGATTTATGCTGAACGAAAATATATATTTATAAATAAAATTTTGACCCCATGGGAAATTTTTATAGGAAGGACAACTGCTGCAGCGATAATATTTTAATAATACTATTGCTTCTGTTTATTGTCACATCTTTTGGAATGTGACTCTGGTTTCAATGTTTGTTGTCAGTTCCTGTCCGTTTGTAAAGCATAGCGAGGAAGCTGTAATCGCTATAGCAGCCGAAGAAGCGGTTGTTACCTCAATGTTTATTGAATACCTATCATGCTGATGATACATCTCATGTTTTCCATTAGATGCTGCGATGAGACCGTTGGGTTTGTAACATCACTTTAATTTTTATACGGTTATCATACGTTAAGTGGCATAATGGCATGAATTCAAAAGTTTATATTTCTTACTGATGGTTGTATTATATACAGCGCAATTTCATCTACTCTTTATAATGTTGTTTTGATCTACTAAATTAGTAGAACTACGCAATAACTATGTATTATAGCGAGTGAGGAAAAGTCATAACAACAGGGCTGTTTGCTCAATGTGTTCGTCATCCGGTATTCCAGAAAACTCCCAAAACCTGAATGTTGCATTTGACGTATCATTTGTTCATATTGTGTTTTAACTTAACAAAACTCTCCTTTGCGTGGTTCACTGAGATTTGCGTGCACTAATTGTACATCGTAACCTATTGCAGCGACGATATGTTCAGAATATATTATTGAAGTGCGTGAAATGATGATAGCTCCGTGCGAAAATTAGTGCCACATAGAACTATTGCTGTCGCTACAACAAAATTGCTTCGAAGTTGTTGAAACATGGTTAGTTTTTCACTGCCATTGCAACGATTAACACGACCCTACGTGCATGTATTTTCGCAGCATGGTGAAAACAATGTCAATTATGCTTATATGGTACAACGCTAGTCTAATTTTAAAACATCGTTTACAAACGGATGATATCCCGCATATTATTAATAATGCATCAGTAAAATTAGCTTTCGACTCCATGTGAAAGACGCTTTTAGGAAAAACAATTGTTGCAATAGCCATGTCCACATTCAAAAGTTTTAGTTTGCTGGCGTAAAGCAACTGATTACAAAACGGCGTATTTTATGGTCACTAACACAATGCATCTGTTTGCTGTTTTACTACGAATACGTTTCATAAATCCCAGCGTCACAGCACGAATTTCGCATTTTTGTGATCATTTTCTGTATGGTTAATAATACGTGTACACACAAACATCACAAGTAGTGCGTTACTTTTGATACATTGGACGGCGGTATTGTCATTCGATAACAAAAATTTTCTTATTTAAATGTCAAACGGTCATTAACCGATTACTTAATGTTTATAACTAATCGTTAACAGGTCAATATTTTGTTTCTTAACGTCTTAAATGGGTTGCCTAAAGCACTAATTTTATATTTTCTTATATATGTTTAACAAAAGTTGGTGCATAGAACGAGCGATCGCAAACTGCTAATCACAGAAGGCAATGGTAGGCGGCTTACCTTACGTCTACTCATCCATAATGGTAAACTTGTTTTGTTTTTTCGCGCTGCATAAACGCCATATTTCGAGAAAGTTATTACTTACAGAAAAGCGGTCAATTTTCCGGCGCCTTACTGATATAAGTGGTTAATTTTCCGGTGCCTTACTGATATTTTCTTCCTCATTATTATTTCAAGAAGGGAATGGTACCTTTCGGTGTCTTTTCGAAAAAATCGCTGCAGTTACGTATAGCATGAAAATTACTGTCACTTGTAGCGATTTTTTGTTTTAAAAATTTGTTTCAAAAAATTTATTGCAAGCATGGCCAACTACGGTTTTGTCACTATGGAGATGAATGACATCTTTCGTAACACATCACCTAATTGTCTCTTCTGTGAGACATGCATTATTTTAAAGAGGCAGAACCGGCATAAAATCAAATGTATACTGCATAATCATATTTCACACGCCGCATAATTCAATTTTACGCCAAATCGGCCTGCAAATATGTCAGATGCTAGCAGTAACATTCGGGAAATAACTGTATCATTTGAAGAATTTTGTTTAATCTTACTAACCAGTAGATACATTTTAAGCTAGAAAAGTTATGGACTGGTGTATTATAGACACACAGCAGTTTTACAGGTAAATACTTACTCAAGTACTGTGCAACTTGCATGTGTAATAGATCGATTTATTGCCATGTTAACTGCCAAATTTGAATGACATTGGCTGAAACTCTAGTATTTATTTTTTATTCTGCTTAAATAGTTGAAACTTTTATGTCAACCATATACATGTTACCATAGGACACAGTACGGTGAATATATTAGCCTTACATGAAATTAACCATTCTTAAGTAATCAATGCTGATTTGATTTTCACCGAAAACTGTGTTATAGATACATTTCTACAGGTGGAACGGTGTCATTAATTGTTTTTAAAATTTCTATCTACGTACGGTTGCAGATATCAACAAAATGGTAAGTCATGGCTAAATTGAAAATGAAATGTGAACCGCTCGCATTTAATAGGTGGTTTTATCACTGTTTTAACAATGCATTCATGGATGCGATGCAATGCAATGTATCTACGTACGGTTGCAGATATCAACAAAATGGTAAGTCTAAGCTAAATTGTAAATGAAATGTGAACAGTTTGAATCTAAATAGGTGGTTTTACCACTGTTTTAACATTGCATGCATGCGATTATTCATATTATATCGCCAGTGAAACTTTAGGCCATCTGCACTGTGAATATAAGCTTAGTTCTTGCCTTGTTTACGGGCAATAACACAAAAATTTGAAGTCATGTTGGCATCGAAATGGGTGTTGAGCAACGCTGCTTTCCAATGGGAAGAGATACCGACAAATATATAACTTGTGCCGTTGAGTGAACAAATTCAAAGATCAAGATTGAAAACTTCTCTTATTCTTTTTCGAGTTATCAATGCTGGAAAAATAGGGCTGCAATGTATATCACAATTACAAAATTACATAACAACATGATCTAGATTAGTTGAAAAACAGGTTTAATTTATTCAATAGCAAAATGACAAATTTAAGAATTTCTGCCATTATTGTCAACTGTAATCTGCGAATGTTCGTCTGTCGTTGATAGCTATATCTTACATCTATCTTGCAAGCTTACCAGGACGCGTTAGCCAAAAACAGATAACATCATAGTTTTCATGTTGAATTAATGCATGTACGAACTTACGGTAAATCGGGATAGTGAACATGAAACTTCTAGTAACGTCCAATTCAATTTTCAGTCTTCAACGATGCTTTCGACTTCAACTTCAAAAGTAACATTCCGAATCATGCGTTCGAGACTTGCGATAAAGTGATTTGTATCCTTAGAATGTTTTTTGCAATGGAGTTTTGGCAATTGCGGTGCCAAACACATTACATATTTCAGAGTATCCATGATTAGTGCATACAGAATGATACTCTTGTTCGTATCAAATTAAGCCAAATTATAAATATTTTATAAGCTGTAATAAGTATACCGTGACCCTCCAATAATCATATTCAAGGATTTACCCTGCACCTACGACAGTATTGTAGTCATTCAAGATCTTTTACTTTTATCAACCATTCATCCTATTTTCTCATACCATAGAAATATTCCATTATTCTTAAATTCCGTTTTTCTTTTGCTTCTACCGCCAAAGCTATATTTTATATGCTGTTAATATAAGTAGCTGTGATACATTTCTTATAACACAGAAAAACGTTCGGATTTGTACAGCAACGTACCCTTGGTTTTTGTCAGTAGCCAAACTTGTTTAGGCATTCAATCCACGACAAAATGTATTGTCGAAGTTATAGTTATACTGCTTATAGTTTAACTTTTCTATATTATTTATATTTATAATATATATTTATTCTATATTTATAATGTATACTTACATTTTTATATTATTTACTTAGACTTTTATAGGTCATATTTAGAGGCCGGACGTTATGCCGTTAGACAAACGAAGATAAAAGAACAATTTAGTGTGGAGGGAGGCTGGGGGAGGCAGCCCCCACGCCTAGTCTTAAGCTTAGCCTATAATACCCTATGTAAGAAGTGAAGCTTATGGCTTACTATAAGACTTAGGCTTAGTATAACGAGAGCGGCATAGTATGCATTTCACTTCCGACACTAAAAGTTACATTGGCCAAAGTTCTTTATAATATATATATGTGCACACTATTAAGTTTATCATAAGTTAATGTTTTAAAATCATTGCAGCGCTTTTAAAAACGGCACCAGAAATACTAATGCAAACTTCAGCACTCGATCAATCTAGTTAGAAATTCCATCACGCAAACTGACGGATGGTAAACTGTCGGACGAAAAAGCTAGCACAATGTTCGAAATCCAGAACGAAGCGAAGGAGAAATAATAATATTATATATAGCAGGCCGTGAAAAGTTGAGCAGTTTTTGTTCCATTGATGAACTATAATTGTTGATGCCAGTTCGAAATGCTTGTGGCAAAGCGTTTAGGAAGGATAAAAGTCGTCGCGTTGTTATTTCGATTAACAACAGTGTCTTTTTTTATAAGTTTTATTAATACAAAAACAAAATTATAGTTAAAGAATTTTAAAATAAATTAAAAAACCTTTTGATAGTTTCTTACTAGGAGTAAACACAATGGCTTAGCTTATTTTGGCGAAAGAAAAAACGAAGTTATGATGTGGGTGATCAAATATATAAAACCATGGTTAAATTGGAGGGTTTCTGTTTGTTTCTTTAGTGAATTTTATAGTGAGTTTAGAAATACTTTACTTGCCGAGAAAATTATTATTTTTTGATGGAAAGTTTTTAGAATAATTTGAAATCCTTTCTGTTTGCTTTTTGATTATACTAAGATCGGATTCCGTTAGCTTCTCATTTAAAATATGCCAGTCCTTTTTAGATAATATAAAAATAGCCAGAACTGTGAAGCGAATTGACTTGGTATATGTTTCTGTTATACAAATTTGCAGCAGTTTTCTATGTTGAATGACTTTGTAGAAGGTTTTTCATAACGGTATGCTTATTGGAACATAGTGGATCAATCCAAGATCATGGCCCACTTCTCATCATAAATTAAGTGGGTGCTTCTCAAAAACTGTGGCATTTTTTATGCATTTGTGTAGAAAAGAATGCAGATTTTGATATTAGCCATAATGTTTTTGAACAATTTGTCGTAAATGTCACATGTAAGCGCGCATCGACTTTAAATACCACTTTATATGTAAAATAAAGTTCAAATAACATTGCATTAAAATTTAAAAATAATTATTATAACGTACTGCCTAAAATTATATCATTATCTTATATTTATTAAATGATTAAAAATTAATTTCAAATGACCAAATTTCATTTGGATTATGCGCCGCGCGAATCCGTTTTATGTCGCTGATGAACTGGTTCTACCCATGTTGTCTAACACTTAGCCGGTCTCGAGTTGTTTGCCAACGATAAAAGGGATCGTGTCAACTGTTGAGGTTTAAACTTCTTCAATCATTGATATCTTCGGCTTTCCTCTGAGTTTTAAGTATTATGCGTAATATGCAAATGATGCTCATACAAATAATTTGAAAATAATGATTTAATGAATGAGTAATTAGCGGTGACTGACGAAGATCCACTATCAAAAGCATGTCACAAAACATTGTTCACACCTCGATTGCCAGATATTGTATTGATGTACATGACCACAGGATGTACATGTAAAATGTCAGCCAGAATAAGGAACAATGAAATAAAAAATGCAAGTTATGTAATGTGGATCTTAACAGTATAAAACTTGTCATACGTTTCTAACATTTAACATCCTCGTAAATTGTTGGGAAAGAGTATATATCCTCAACTGAAATAGCGGTCTTCTTGTATAAATTGTACGGACCTCCTTCTAATGTTGACACCTTTTTCTGCAGTATTGGCTACCTTCTCCAGTACAGACGTGTTTCTATAGTGGAGATCTTTTTTATATCAGGGACCACCTTTTATTGTAGAAACCTTCTGCGACAGTAGGGCCATTCCTCCAATGTAAGGACATTGTTATATAGTACAGACCTCACTCCATTGTAGGCATCTTGTTCCACACTAGCGTGTTACTTCTCTGGTAGTAACCTCTTTGTAGTGTTTGTAGAAGGTACACTCTCTACAGTGACGCCTTTTTCTATTGCAGCCACCTCCTGTTAGCAGTAAAGACACCAAACGGTTGCAATCATCTTTTTTCAGAATATTATCGTCGCATAAAGTAAAAATAATATTGACCTTTGCCTGTAAGTTTTCGTTTATCATTGCTTTAGCACAAACTCTGGCTCGTATAACAAATGGAAATAATAAAATGACTGCGCAGCCGTTTTCAAACATTGCTTATCATCAAAAACTTAGCCACGTCGATCTTTAATTCCCCAGGCAGATCCCTCCCCCTTTGCAATACAACGACTGCATCTCAAATGACTGAAATTCGCTGATTTTTGGACTAAATGTGATACACACAGTAACTCAGTAGCCAAACTCCTACAATCCTGGTTGCTTCGCTGGTCTGATATGTTTAACAAAAGTGCTATAGTTACGAACAAGAAATAGCTTGTAGTAAACGGCTTATGAAAGCGAATATAAGCCCATTCTAGCTTGCTCGGAAAGGGTTCATCAGATTCCTAGTCCATTTTTGATAACTCATTTTTTCGAACTGCTATTATATAACATTGAAAATTGTTTAATTTTATTACTAAAATCATTATCGACAATCTACATTTCATAAGTTTTATACTGCATTGATCAAAAATTTCGAGCGATACTAAACCTGTTACAAAAGAGAGGATTAGGGGAGAGTATGATGAGCCCCTGAATTCTAATGTCACCAAACACGGGCATTTTCGGCCTGCTCCCCTCGTTTCTGAACGAGGTCGTCATGCACAGACCCCTCACATTTTGTGGAGGCGTAACTCGTGCCTTCTACTCCCCAGGTTTTAGGAAGAGTACCTCACCTCCCAGTTTTGAGGGCATCGCTTGAACCGATAGCTGTTTATAAACCGACATCTTAAAACTGGGGTTGCGTTCGAGCTACCTCTCCTTTACCTGAGGGGAGGTTTAAGCTCCACCCACAAAACATGGGGATGTCTGTGCATGACGACCTCCCCCACAAATGAGGGCTTCACGGCGAAATCGCCCGTGTCATAAAACACGGGCTAACATTAGAGTGCAGGGAAGTATCATACTCTTCCGTAATGCACTCTAGCTGTCAATCCAACGTTCTCAACGTAGCATCGAGGTTCATTAGGTATGTGATCCCAGTTAAATGATACAACGTCAACTACCGACTGTATTTGGGAATAACTTTACTGACCAAGCTGTTCTGCCCAGTCTTATTTATACAAAGAAAATACTTATCTGCATGAAAATAATAAAACCAATGTTGGAACAATCAAATAATTGATAACTGCTGAGCAAAACAAAATGTTTGAGATTTCAAACATTGTTTACGCACTAACCGGCCAAAATCATGCTGAAGGGCATCAACCTTATATAATTAGAAAGAACCGCTAAGTGCATGGGGTCCGGCGTGCTAATGCGTCCCGATTTAGTGGGGGAGGTCGTCATGCACAGACATCCCCATGTTTTGTGGGTGGAGCTTAAACCTCCCCTCAGGTAAAGGAGAGGTAGCTGGACGCAAATTTCCATTTTAAGATGTCGGTTTATAAACAGCTATCGGTTCAAGCGATGCCCTCAAAACTGGGAGGTGAGGTACTCTTCCTAAAACCTGGGGAGTAGAAGGCACGAGTTACGCCTCCACAAAATGTGAGGGGTCTGTGCATGACGACCTCGTTCAGAAACGAGGGGAGCAGGCCGAAAATGCCCGTGTTTGGTGACATTAGAATTCAGGGGCTCATCATACTCTCCCCTAATCCTCTCTTTTGTAACAGGTTTAGTATCGCTCGAAATTTTTGATCAATGCAGTATAAAACTTATGAAATGTAGATTGTCGATAATGATTTTAGTAATAAAATTAAACAATTTTCAATGTTATATAATAGCAGTTCGAAAAAATGAGTTATCAAAAATGGACTAGGAATCTGATGAACCCTTTCCGAGCAAGCTAGAATGGGCTTATATTCGCTTTCATAAGCCGTTTACTACAAGCTATTTCTTGTTCGTAACTATAGCACTTTTGTTAAACATATCAGACCAGCGAAGCAACCAGGATTGTAGGAGTTTGGCTACTGAGTTACTGTGTGTATCACATTTAGTCCAAAAATCAGCGAATTTCAGTCATTTGAGATGGCATAGTTATCGTTTACCTTTCGATCTGATATTAAATTTTGCATCATTCGATATATAATTTAGATAATATTTCTGGTGCTCTTTACAGCACTTCATCAATCAGTTAATAACTTTTGTTGTCTCTTAGTGCATCCTTGAAAAGCATGCGACTGTTAACTAGTGACATAACCAGACCCGCGGTCAGTAACGGTCTGGAGGGGCTATCTATTTTATCCCGATCAGCCGGAACCGGTTCACCTTTACGTGTCTACACGTCTTGCACTCATCACCTTGTTTTAACAACCTGTATTCGGAAATTTTAATGACATGATAATTTGGCATTAAGACAAAATTTTAAAGACTATGAGAAAGTGCTCTATAAAATGAAAACGCCATACTAGTTGATTACTTGCAAGATTTTTACTTTATATCTACAGAAAGTCTTTTAAGTATCGTCCCAACATTAAAGTGACCAAACACGCCACATAATAAACATATCAAAATATACTTTCATATATGACTTAGGTTTTTTATGAATAAAATTTACCCTAAGAGCGAACCTGGGCTCCTCCAACATTAATGTATTCTTCTCGTCGAAAACGCACTTTTCGGCAGACTTTTCGAACCATGTCATGCTCCAGAAAGGAGAGTTCCTCCAATATAAGCTCTTTTGGGCAACAGGGTTTGTGATTTATGTTTGTACACCTTATTTTTCAGTACCCCGACAAAATAAGTCGGAGGGTTTAGCTTAAGAGGAAAAGGAAGTCGTTCGACAGGACTTCGGCGCCTCAACCAATGGCGTACATCCATCGCAAAATAAGGAGGTGCGCTATCCTGCATAAAGTGAAGCGTGTCGATATTTGATAACTGTTGAATATTAGAATAAACGGATCAGTTGAAGAATTCCCCCCGGTAACTAAGTGGGGGGAATTCTTCCACAGAGTACCACAGGAAAAAATTTTTACACGTAGTACTAGATATCGATATCAAACGTGTTGGCCAAGTAACCCTGAGGGGCTGAAATAAAATGCAGACCATGTCGTTCTCGATATACTAAACCTAAGCCTTAGCCTAAGCTAAGGTCCTTACATGAGATATACACTAAATCTGAGCCTAAGTCGGGGGCTGCCGCCCCCGAACCCCCAGCTCTAAACTGTTCTTTTTCCTAACACTATAACGTACCGCCCCTCAGGGTTACTTGGGCCACAGTGTTCGTATGACGGGAATTGTTCAACTGTGTAGGTAGGGTAGGGGAATTCTTCGAAATTCTTTAACTCATCCGAATAAACTTCGTTTCGCAGCATCATTACATTGTTGCCTGCGTTTACAGAACCATCGAAAAAGAACGGCCCGAAAAATCCACCAGACTAGATGCCGATTCGTACTGTCAGACCGGGAGCATTCAATTGTGTCAAGAGATTTTATGCATGCCAATAAACAAAATTATGCCGGTTAACGTGGCCGTTCAGTTTAAAGTTGCTTTCGTCGGTCCAAATGACTTGGTCTGCAGAGTCCGGATTATCGTCTAGACACTGTAGCTATTCTTCACAAAATTAAAGGCTATATTCATAATCATCCTCATCCAGAGCATGATTTAACGTCTGTCTAAAAGGTTTTAGACCCGGAGTTTTAACGAGTCAGAAAATAGCTGATTTGCTGATGCCTGTTTCAACAGCACACTGGCAAATTGACCTTGTGTGACTTTAGTGGACATACAATTCGCTCCTTTTTGGTGGTGGAGCTGTGTTTCGCAACTTTTAACATGCACACCGATAATAATATTTATCTTACTAATGGACCGTAGGAAACAGAGATCATGCCAAGTACCACCCACCCAACTCGTATCTTATGAAGTGTTCACCTCTGAAACGATCGTATAATGTTTTGTCTCTCGAAGTCTAAGACTGAGGCTTAATTCAATCCCAAGTCTAAAGCCTAAGCCTGACCCTGAGCTTAGCCTGGGCTCATAGTTAAACTTTAAATCATTGGCACTAATATTACGTTGTGCCTTCCCTTAGTTATTGGCGCGAGGGCGGTTGACATATTACGGAAACAGCAGCAGTCCTGTGATATAATTAGGGAAGCTTGTTAGCCAATAAATTGAAAGAAATGGGGACAATCTCTTGTTTTCGATATTCAGTTAGTATCTGACTAGGATAAGGTCACGGTGTCATTCCTAATATTAAAACGGATTGAAACCTGGTCTCCGAAAATAATTTAGAACTCTAACATTTATAACACTTATAAGTGTTAATTTTTCTGGAAAATTTAATTTGTTGCCCAAAAATACTTCTGAATAAAGGTCTAAAAGGTATAAAGTTTTTCAAACTCCAGCTCGGATCGGCTCTTCCTTAACCATATTAGAATCTGGCTTAACTCGGCTCTTCAGACATCATGGCGGATTTGCCTCAGCTGTACAGCCAAGCCAAGCTGAGCTGTGCCCAGCCTATAGCCTAGATTCTCACCTCTACTTGTCAATTTCAAGGTATATCGCATCAGTTCTTGAAATAGATTTGAAACTACAAGGCTAGTCTCTTAACGTTTTCTGTTGTGACAACATAAATTTAGTTATTTCGAATATAGGATATTCTATAAAAATACTAATTAAACTGACAAAAATGGAAATTAGTTACTCATCGCTACTGCTAATAACTGTTTTAATTTCTACCAACGTGCTTCTGGGATCAGGCATGTTCCCGCTGCCATATTCGTTTTCTTGGTCCCACGAACGACCCACCTTAGGTCATGCCCGGCCCATAAATTCACCAACCGCACGAAGAAATTCAGCAGTGCTAACCGGGTCGGAATCGATGCAAATACCTGCTGGAATTGATGGAAAACTGCAGCAAACGGTAGAATTTTAGCAGATGTTAGCTGCAAAATGAAAAAATATAATAAATATATATACAGCTTTTACTGCCCTAGAACCGTAGGTAGCATTATTGAGTAAAGGCTTGAGGTTGTATTTTAGCTCGAAACCTTTGGCACGTCTATTACGAACGACCACAACTGAAATACGTCTGAATATAGTATTTTATTACTATGTGCCAGCGATACTTCAAAAATCAATTATAAAGCAAAATACATCGAAAATCATTGTATATGTCCTAAATAGATATAAAAAATCATAGTGTGATTGGTTAATGTTAAGGCAGAAGGTCCTTTCAATTTAAAAACAGATAATCGTTTGTGGATAATCCATGTTCATAATAGATTTCTGCCAGATTTTGACCTGTCTAAGCCTTTGATGGACCAATGATGTAGCAAAGAACACTTTGAACCGACAGTAAATTTGACCCACAGAAGGAATATAGAGTTTTCGCTATACGGTCTTTTGTATTCTGGCATTGGTCTGAATGTCAAACCACCTGATATCTATACATCTAGGGCTGTATGCATAAGTGGATTGGCTGCCGCTCCCGAACACTAAGCTGTTTCATTTTAAAAAATATAATTCGGACCCTTTTCTGGTCAATATTTCGAATCAATATAGCATTATAAATGAATGAAGATTGTGGATTTAACTATAGTTTCAAACACGCCAGGCTTTTAAAGACAAAACTGCCCATTTTTTTCACTCATTATTTTGTGAATCCTGCATAAATTCGCTAGAT
>JASANE010025589.1:0-14864 GCA_030248225.1 Trileptium ribeirensis
ATGCAAACATTGGAAAATCATTTGCAATTCAAAATGGGGACCTCAGTTGGCTAAGGCGAAATACATATGGCCTTGCCACAATGTCAACCTTTAAATTATAATTTACGAATAAAGTACCGTTGCACATGCTCGATAGTATCGACATAATTTATGTAGTATAGTGATCAAAGTTGGATGGAGTATTCAAATAGTCGTCTTCCATAACTTGTATAAGCGCGAACAAGGAGCATTGAGCTTGTTAAAAAGTATCTAAACAGCATGTTTATTATACGATAGGCTTTTTTGTAAATAAACACTACAGTGTGTTGAGCATTTGAGGTCGTTTGTAATAATGACACCGATGTCTTTATAATAATCAAGTTGTGTGAGAATTTCATTGATAAGTACAAACTGGACCCTGGGGTTATTTCTACCTAGATGCCGAATCCTGCACTTGGATACAGAAATATTTAACTGCCACATATCATCCCAAGTTACCATTCTGTTAAGAGAGCATTGAATTGTTTGGTGGAGTTCTTCAGAGCAGCTGTATAATTTAATATCCTCAGCAAATAATTTAAAGTTTATATCTACATTACACACTGTATAAATTATATAGAGAATTAGTATAGAACCAAACATACTTCCTGTGGGACAAATGATTTTAGGGCGAACGTGTTGTAAAATTGACTCAAAAGGAACACATCTTCAAAAAGGCAACCTTTCAGTTATGCACATGCTCTGATATACCGAATTTTGTAATTTTATATAATTTGTCATGAGTTACAGTGTCAAAGGCTTTACCAATATCAATGTATACAACGCCAACCAGTTGTTCACAATCAAATCGTGACCAGTGCCTTGGTCATATGGTTAAGACTATCTAACAGCTGACTAGTTGTTCAATTCCGGTGCAAAAAACCGTGCTGATGTTCAGTTAATAATTTGTTTGATTCCAAATGATTCATTAAAGTCTCGTTAATTATTCGGTTCATGAGTTTACAAATATTAGTAGTTAATGAAATAGGTCTGTAATTTTGAGGATCTGAAGCCTTTCCGTTTTTAAATGTAGCCACAACATCCTCAGATAACCAGGTTTTATGCAACATACCATTTATAAAACTCTGGTGTATGTGCGGCAGCGGAAAGCAAATTGAATCCTTTAGTTGACGCAGAAAATATTCAGAAAAATCAATCCGAATAGCCGTATTTTCCTTTTGAGCATACAAAGGTTTTTGTGGACAATTTGTGGCGTGAAGGAAATTTAATTGACCACTGGATAATTGTTGACTGTTTGCCCCAGAAATGGAATGTTACCATCATCATCAACGTATACTTTCTAAAAAGTACTGACAAAAATTTTATTTCCGCATTTGTCGTCAGTTACTGGTCTTCCGGTTTGATTTAGAATAGCAGTTATACCAACTTTCGCAAATTAGCTATTGTTAGTGTATTTGAACACTTTATATACATTATCGAGTTTAATATTTTGTGTTCGAGGTTCTTTTTAAAAGAAAGTATAGCGTCGGCTTAGATTCCCCGATTAGTTTGAACTCAATAGATAAATGAGCAGATGTTACAAAAGGTTCATCAGCTGAATATGAAATTCATTTAATTCAGATGACGTTAAACAATAAATCCAGTATACTTTTTCGACTGGTTTTAAAACACATCAACTGTGCCAAGCTTGCCTAAAATATAACTTTTATAAAGCACAGATATTTCACGTAGTTAGGTGCCTTGTAATTTTTTCAATATATTTTCCGACGGTTTAAATCGTCAATTATTGTAATAGGCCACTGAATATCGGACACCGGAACAATTTGCATTAAATTTATAGTACACTCCTCGGTTGCATTAGGAGGTCTGTACACACATTAGTCTATGTTTAGTAGATATAAATAAGTCTACAGCAATTACTTCAACGTTGTCAGAATTTGTATGACATTGATATAAGACAACGAGGAATGTTAGTGCTAACCAATGATTGCAACTCCGCAAGAGACTTTGAAATTATTTGTTGCTTTCCGAAAGACTTTGAAATTGTTTGTTGAAAACAATGGTTCAGCACTATGTATTGCCAAGTCAGGTCCTCTGATATTGCTACAATTTGTATCTCCTCTTTATTCAGTAGAGATTGTAGATCGTGAAGCGTGTTGCATGTGCTCTGTGTATTGAAGTAAGTACAGTTAGTAGGAACCATTCTAAAAATTAGAGGGTTCACCCCGCCGTTTAGTTTAAATTGACCGTAATAATATCGCTAATAGTTCAAAGTTATAGTCGATCGGGTGCTGCTTAACCCCCAAACTAAGTGTCCATTTTCTCGCCTACAAATCTTGTAAATAACTATTTTTGTTTAGCACCGCGTGATGCTCGGTGTTAGCACTGCTCGATGCAAGGTTTGAGTTCAGTTCATGTACCTTCTTTCGCATTGCTCGGTAGCCTCGACGATCCTCGTTTGGCATGGAACGTCGAATAAACACGCCTCTCATATGGGCCACTGTCGTTAATTTCGGTGCATCTTGAAGCAACGTCCTGGCGACCATCGATGACATCACGCGAACCATTAACAGCCGTGGACGCGCAATGAACAATTGTCGTGCTGGAACTGCGATGATGATTCACAACGCTCACCCGAAATGCTTCCTGAACCGTGGCTGATCGATCCACATTTTTGACCAGCACAGATACTGTCAGCAAATCGCTCCCATTTTCAGGAAGCATACTATTAACAATACATCGACAACGGTTAAACTTCATTATATTCGGTGCTGTAGAAGACTGGGGCTGATATACCACCACCAGTGCTTCTTGATGCGATAGAAGCAAGTTGTCGACGATACGTTTGAAGAGTCAGTAGTCATCGTTGAGTTGATGGGAAAGGAACTGCATGCGGATGTCAGGTTATCTATTGCAGATGTGAATGACGATATTTGAGGTTCAATCAGTTGCAATTGTTTGTCGTCATGCTGAGAAATGAGACTTTGATGAGAAACGGATCCAGTCATCATCAAGGCATGATGACATGTCTGCTAAATTTCAGACAACCAAAAATACGGTCGTTTATTGCCAGCGAATGAACAAGCCAGTGGTCCACGGAGCTGCAGTCGAGGTGGAACCACTGAGCGCAGAAACCACAGTTAAACCAGTCGTTGCCACTTTTTTGATTGCTTTCGCAAGCACGTAGATGGTCGATCAGAATTTAATGCAAACTCAACCGGGCATGGTATTTTACTATTGTTGCCAGTACTTGACGATAATGGCCGATAGGTATATAGTGGCACCAGCCAATAGTCGTGCCGTTGTTCGTTACTTTGATCCAGATTGACTGTTAAAAGTTGCATCTTAGTTAATGAATTTGGTGAAGGCATGTCGATATCACACGCAATTTTTAGCAGTGTAAAGCTGGAGCTAGCAGAATATTTGTTTAGCAGTTAATGACAAAGCAGTTTAACGACCGGAGACAATTTGTTAACAACAATTCATTAAAAGTTAATTTCTGTTTCTGTATATATTTTATTTTCTGGTGTAACGCACAAACACACAATTCGTGTTTCTTCTTCATCATAGAACTTAATGCAATTAGGTTAAAACCATGTTAATGTTTGGTATATTTGTAATTCAGGAAGACGCCTGGCGAAGAGTCTTTGTCGCACTCTTTCAAGCAATTCAATATTAGAAAGATAAAATAGATTCCATAGTTCACGTGCATGCTCAAGTTAAGGCCGAATGCCCACATTTGAAACCCCCACCTTCCCCTGCCGCTGCGCGCTTTAGACTTGACCATAAATCTATCCAAAATAGGCAAAAATTAGGATAAAATTGGTAAAAAATAGAGTATATTTTAGAAAAATTTATCGGAAATTGGCAAAAATTGAAGAAAACTTTAGCAAAATTGGGAAAAATTTTGATTTCCAATTTCAAAAGTGTACCTCCTGTGAGGACCTCTCCCCACCTACCGTCTGCCACCTAAAACGACGGATCTTACACGCCTATGGTCTCCAGCTAACCCACAATCCAGAGACGTGGTCTAGTAATTTACAGATTCTAACAGCTGCGTAACAGTTTAACGAAATTTTCTGAAACCATCTTGCTCATAAGGAATCAGTTTATTTTTGTACAAATATTCAAGTATAGCTTCGCTTAAAATACTTTGTGTTACTTTTAACAGCCAAATAAGTTACAAATCCGTCTGTAATTTTGCGGAACAGATGTGGATTCTTTTTTTATATAATCGGAGAACAATTATTGATGTTTTCCAAACAGAATGTAATAGATACAACTTATTGAAACGATGACGTAAATAATAATGATAACATACAATAAATATATAATTCAAAAATTAAACAAGCTAGCAATCATATCAACTCCAAAAGATATTTTAGGCTTAAGAGTAAATAAATGTTTACGGACAACTTCAGAACAAACAAGCTATCCTGTCGGAAACACATACTATGTGTCAAGAACTTTCGTTTGAAAACGAAAAAGTTTTCTTCTTGAAAGAAGAATGTCACAGCAGTCATATTGCTATTAACAATAGAATTTATGCACCTTGACTACATATAATTATTTAAATATAAACTTTACGACGGTTCAGCATAATATATGGTTTTTGAAAAATGTCAAATTGTTTGACTTCAGCGTTTGCGAATATGCTGTCTATAAAATAGCAAGAATGAATTCAGACCTGGTAAAGTTGATAATATAATTTTCGATGTCATCAATTCTCGGAATTCCTAAATGATTTCATCTCAGTTGTAGTCAACAAATCCGAAGACGTTTGCTGCATGCCATTTTTGCCTGGCATGCAGACTCCAGCGGTCGGATCTGAAAAGGCTTTTATGACTATAACAGATACGTGCAGTGCAGTGCAATTAAAGCTTTAATGCACAGTCTGACAGAAGGTGAAATCAATGTCACAGCCTGTCGGCTGTGACAAAATGCATGTATTTAATACAAATTCATGTACCACCGCGGAATTCAAATAAAATTCTATTGCCAACAATGAAAACAGATACGAAATATGTATTGAAGCAATCAGCTTTCAAAGCATCATCATACATGTTCTCAGATTCACAAGTATACACAGAAATTTTTTGCCAAATGTTTTAGTTTATGAATGTTCAAAAATTCAAAATTATCAGTCATCGAGACGGTTCATGTCACCTTTACTAACGTTGTCGTTTTAGACTTAGGAATTATTTTGGACGCAATAAGCCGTGTCAAATGATTTTCAGCAGTTGGCTTGTTGTATTTTTTATGAAGGTTAAGTTTGGTTTTGCGTAGACGTATGCTATCATTAGACTATTTGTATGGACTTGTTAAGACAGTAGAAATCGGAACATACATATCAATAGAATATCTCAGGCGAAAATAAAATGTGATCTAAACTATTTCAACAACTAATATCGCCGCCAAGAATATCATGCGGGTTTAATGAGTATAGGTACGAAGAGTTATCTCCATTAAACAAAGATTTCAGTCTCGAAGATATTTAAACATAAAATCCGTCCCATTTTCTAAAAATGTGAATGCATCAATAGAACCTTCGTAAGCAGCTCAATCATGCACTCAACAAGAAAATGATTTCTCCACAACAAAATATGGCTTTCGTTTACCGCTGGATTTAACTGTGAGAGCGAGTACATTGCCGGCATGAGACAATGTTGTTGCTGATGCACCATTTCGCATAGCCGCAGCAATTAACTGTCAAATTTGACGACGACGTCGAAACAACACAGGTTCAGGATGGAGAGCTGCAAAAATAGTTTGCCGTATTAAACTTGTGGTAAAGTTTTTTTTTAATTTGGGCCCAGCTACTAAAATTTTTCACGAGGGCGTGATAAAGGAGGGAGAGGGTGTGGACATCCATGGGGTGGTATATAGTTTATTGCGGTTCCAACACTTTGATGGGTTACTCTTAGTGATACCTAAAACTATAGGTGGTGTGTCATAAAATTTTACACGCGGGCGCGAAAAAGCAGGATGGGGTGTGGATAGCCATGGGGTGGCATATAGTTTATTGGGAGTCCAACACTTAGATGGATTACCCTTAGTGATACCTAAAAACTAGTGGTGGTGCGTCACAATATTTTTCAAGCGGGCGCGAAATAGGAGGGTGGGGTGCGGATAGCCATGGGGTGGCATATAGTTTATTGGGAGTCCAACACTTAGATGGGTCACCCCTAGTGATACCTAAAACGTAGTGGTGGTGTGTCATAAAAAGACACACTACCGATCTTCGTATCTTGTGTTCAAAAGACTTTGTGTACTGTGATAATACAAATTGCCAATTCGAAAAATAAATGAAGAACCACTTTTATTAATCTATAAAGTGTTCTCCGAGCTATATTTTTAGGTAAAGGAACATCTATTTGTTTAGTTTTGGGTTATCATATTTTATGTTTATTTTGCTTTTCGGTTACTAGTGGCTTTTGGTAAATCAAAATGAATGCACAGGAATTTGAGTATGCTGTTTATATATCTGTTGTAGCTCAGCACGACAACAATTTCATCACTTGCCGATAATATTAATCGATCATATCGATGACAAAATGTTGTTGCACATTCGAAAAATAATACAAAAATGAATGTCAAAAAGTTCCGTGGATGCTGTTTGAATAAAATAGAATGCTTCGTTTTGACAAAATTCCATCCAGATGAGATATTGTTTTCACTTTTCTAAAAAAGTTTGGACTGTACACACTGTTTGCGGACAAAATGTTATCTGGCATTCGCAAAATAATACAAAAATGAATTTTAAACAGTTCTGTGGATGCTGTTTGAATAAAATAGAATGCTTCGCTTTGACAAAATTCCATCCAGACGAGATATTGTTTTCACTTTTCTAAAAAAGTTTGGACTGTACACACTGTTTGCGAACAAAATGTTATCTGGTATTCGCAATACAAAAATGAATGTCAAAAAGTTCCGTGGATGCTGTTTGAATAAAATAGACTGCTTCGTTTGGACAAAATTACATCCAGATGCGACATTGTTTCCACTTTCCTAAAAAATGTGCACTGTATACAATGTCTGCGATCGTAATGCACTAGTTTACTATTCAAACCGCCTGCGGTCTGCGGCTCAAGCATTGTAAATTAGTGGCAAATACATTGAATTAGACCGGTCATATTAAAATCGAAACTTAGTAAATTTTTTAGTCGAAATGGAATGGTCTAAAATCCTTAGGCAATTCGAAATCATGTCAAGTCATTTATCGCTAAGTGCTTTTATAAAATTTTGGTGTTCTAAAACAAAGGCTAAACCTAATCATATAGATAAGGTAACGTCTACGTCTGGATCTAGATGTCAAGGTAAGCCCGGGATCACAACTCAACAATATATTTTTAGACTACTGTATTCTATATCAAGTTCGCCCGCTGTAGAAACTTGACATGATACGGAATTTGTTATATCTGTCATAAAAGGAACAGCCTAGTGATAGGGTCTGGGTGTCTCTCTATGGCCAGCGACGTTTTCATATCTACTATCTACGGTTTTTGTCAGTACCGAAATTTTTGAGTAATTTTTGAGTGGCTTAGTATATTGAGGAGAAAAGCATAGCCTACACGTATCACTTTTATGACTTTATAGTTACTTTAATTTTTGAAATAACAAGTTCGTGTCAAACTCAATAGTTAGAAAATATGCATTACCTAAAATTTCCAAGCGTGCATGTGCTTTAGCGACTTATTGCGGTACACTCGTTATCTTATATTGGCAGATAAGGCTTTTATGTCTGTCGAAGGTATTTCATGCAGTTTTCCCCATGAAATTTATGCAAGACGACGTTTTGTACTTATCTATCCTTCATTCGGTTTCCTTCATTGTTGTGGGCGGCCGAAGGTGTGTGAGGAATTTTTCCCATAAAATTAATGCAAGACGACGTTTTGTACTTATGTATCCTTCGTTTCGTTTAAGGATAAAAATTTACATCTGTTTTTGATCTTGGTTGTGTCGTCCACTAGTCGCCTAATAGCGTTGATATTTGGTCTAAAAAGTCTGGTAATATTAATTAAAGTTGTACATATCACTACAGGCATACTCTTTCGGATAAACAGTTTTGATGTGTGATATTTTTGTAATATTACATAATTACATGACGAAGCTTATTTTTTAAAACACTTCCCACTAGCACACTTATACGTTTTCAACACAGAGTGAACGAAATGCTACAGAATACAATGCTCAAAGCGTGTATTCGTTGAATGATAAATTATACGACATTATCTCTTCATCTATTCTCTGCCTTGTCACAGCAGATTTATAATGGCTTTTTGATTTCAAAAATGGTTTTTTTATCACATTTGAGCTAGAGAAGCAGGGAAAAATAGACAAATTCATACTATTTATGTCCGTTGATGGAAAGGAACTTTCGCAGTAACAATTTGGTGCTAAATCCACTGTAAATGATACATCCTTTGTATGCTAGTTCAATACATTGGATAGTATCGTAATAATAATAATGATAATAATAAGGCATTTATAAAGCGTCCTTTTTGTTGATACCGCTGAAACAGCGCTGGATACGATAAGACAATTAATAACAGTACCATAATTGTTTAATTATGAAGGTAAGACCTGCGGAAACATAAATGTGTCTAACTTAGACTTAAATTCTGTAATGTTTACGGCACATTCACGAAGCCTAGATGGAAATCTGCTCCATGAGCACGGATCGACGTAACAGAAACTGTTATTCCGTGTGACGTCAACACGAGCGTTGCAAAGTAATCAACTCTGTTAGCCTATAAAGTTTTCTAGCTCTTGCGATTCAACATTTTATAACAGTCGATTTGTTAGATTAAGCAACTCCAATAAGTTGCTTTTTCCAGAGCTCGTTTAGTTTGCTCTACTGTTTAACGGTACCTCCGCTTACAGCGGATGTACTGATTCATGTTCTGTTGGCTTGAGTGTCGACAATATAAGCATTCATACTTTCTCAGTGCTGATTTTGATGTGTGAGCTTCGGTGTCAAACCAGGGACTTTCAAGGCGGTCGCGGACAGTTATTGTTTTTATGGGGAGAAGAGCATCAGCAATAGACGATTAAACAACATAAAAGTAGTTTGTACGGTCAGCATGGGTGCCGTTCACCGGTAGAGAAATTAACGACAAAGCTTGCCGAAAGTTTTCTGCATTAATAGAGTCCCAGTTCCAATAATAATTGCAACAGTTCGTACCTTTACTCTGACACGGCCATTCAGGCAACTGTCACTAGGCTATGATATGAGATTGCACAGTCATTAATATTAACACTAGAAACTAGATTATTACTGGCGAACGATAGTATTGACACAAAGTCTAACGTGTCGGACCTTTCGCATGTTGAATTACAGTGAATGTCAAATGGTTTAAAATTAATATATGCTTTAGTCAGAATTATATATGTGCAAAAGTACGCACACATGGATTGCAACCGGTGCAACGTCGGACGGGATGTCGATTGCCACCTTGAGAACGCTTGCATCACAGTATGTTGCAACGATTCGGCTCAAACGATTAAGCAAAATATCCATTGAATTCATTTTTTGACATTGTAAATATTATCATCTTCGTTTAGATGACACTCATAGATGACCAAAGGAGGGATAGGTGGAGGTTTATGCTCCCTAAAGCTCGGAATACGCCCTACAAGACGTCGCTGATCCCAACCGTGGGAGGTAGCTTGATCCATCCTGAAGGTCCTTACCCAATCCCCTTCCCCCGCTTCGACTGCGCGCGAAAAATTTAAAAAAATTTGACGAAGATTGTGGGGAAAATTGGCAAAAATCAGAGCAAAATTGGCCAAAATTTAGAAAACTATTGAGTCCCAAAAACTTTCGAATATTTATGCAAGCTGACGCACCCCGCCGGCTAACCCCCAGTTGATGCCGAAGACCCTGCCCGAAAGCACTTCTGGGACTTGGAATCCGTTCATGTAGGGACAATTAATACTCATCTTCAAAAAAGTTATGGAATGGCAACAGATTGTATAGTATACAACACGTAGCAAATAATAACACATCAATCATTTTCGGTAATTTATCCATACTCTAAATAGGAAAGAATTATTTTTTTCTAAAACAATGATGCTTGAATAGCATTTCGGGCAACCATTGAAAACTAACCCAGGATTATTGTTTGGCGAGATTTAGAATCACCAAACAAATATTAAGTATTAGGCCTAACACCTCCGGTTGTTCGTGAGCAAGTGATTACGAGACGAAGAGACTGGATATATATGAAATATAATAAGAGATTACACGTTTAATATTATATATAATTTTTATATATATTATAAACTGTTCGAACAGTGTTTAATATATAGTTATAAAATCCGATATTGAACATGACATTATTATTGTTCCATTCAGCCGCATGATCAATCAGCTTTTTAATTTACATTTCTTGTCGTTTTGGTCTAAATTCAAATTATCAAACTTTTGTTATAAATTCTATTTTGTTTTGTTGTAGTCTTGATGATTTTTTTATAGTGGTTAGGATATTTAAATTTCCTAAGCTAATATAAAATATTGTTTAATATTCAATTGTAAACGTAGCAGAACAAAACGGGATTTAAATCATTCGGACGTGGTTCAAAAACCTTCTACGAGATGCCTGGAATTAACAAATTGTTAACTTAGCGATATAACTATATTTATTGAAACTTCGTCATTTGCAGCCCATGATTACGTAGTGGAACGAAAATGTAATGCCACGTTCACATTAAGTTGCGTACAAATGCAACAGTTCACATTATGCGCGTTTACAAATGCAACAGTTATGCCACGAATTGAAAATTATGATTGCGGCAATTTTTAACTATGCCACGAAAACGTGGCAATCCGTTTGCAATTCTATGACGTTTGAGACCTAAACAGTAGTAGTGACACAGCGTGATATGGCAATGTTTTTCTCTTGCCACGTTTTCGTGGCAATGGCGCTACATATCCACACGCCATTGTGCCTTTGGAGCAGCAACGACACGTTGTGGCTTTCGTAAAGCACTGGCACACTGTCGGGTTGTTGATACAGTAAGTAGTCTATACTCATTATATACGCACCAGAGTTGTGTCAAAGCGAGTCAAACCCATAGGACCCAATATACGCGAAAATGGTTATACCTTAGCAATCGCTCGAGATATATAGGTGTTTTCAGTCTTATTTTATAAAGATGGTAATAAGATTTTTTGCATTACCTAACCCAAAGGATGGTATTACTATACATGGTCATAGGGGATTACTCCTCCTGAGTCTTAAATATCCCCGCCATCAAGGCGTTGTCTACCTCATCCCGTGAAAGTTGGTCCAACCCCCTCGCAGTCGCAAATTCCGCACCCGTCACCGCTTATTCTCATTGGAGGACCAAGGCCTCGTCCGTTGAGCACATAATGAGCCCTCGGCTACCGCACCACTTGAAAGTTTGTCCAACCCCATCACGGTTTAAAATTCTACAAACCACACCGCTTACCCCCTTGGGAGGCCCAAGGCCTCGCCCCTAGTATTCGGATCTCGGTCTAAGTATGGGTATGACGTAACCGATGTAACAGCGTGTGGTTACTTAGTGTACCAACAAAGCCACATCGTGGCAGTGCTGTACCAAATCCACAACCTGTCGTTACTGCACCAACGCCACGGCGGTATGTGGATATGTAGCGCCATTGCCACGAAAATGTGGCAATAGAAAAACATTGCCACACCAGGCTGTGTCACTACTACTGTTTAGGCTCAAGCGGCATGGAATTGCATATGGATTGCCACGTTTTCGTGGCGGAGATAAGAATTTTCAAAATCACAATTTTCAAATCGTGGCAAAACTGTTGCAGTTGTGACACGGTGTGTAGTCGCTGCACGCAACTTAATGTAAACGCGGCACAATGTTTCGCACGATATTTTGCTATCAAAATAATATTTTTGTCTTATGCTGCGTTTACGTTATAAGTTGCCCACAACGTGGAAGTTTTGTCCACGTACAGGCTGTGCAACCCCTTTAACGACATAGTGTACAGAACACTAGCATAGTGTAGTAAGAAATTTTATGTGGTGTCTCGGTCACCATCAGCATTTTTATGTATGGTGTCATGGACATTGTAAACATCTGGCTAGCAGTGAAAGTCCTTTGCCAAGATGTCCTGTTATTTTTCCGTTGTAGGGACTTTATAAATTGCAAGCTTTGTCCATGCATTTCCTACGCAGAGCTTTAAACGGCATGGTTTATGGAATACTATCAGTTAGCTTAAATATTTTGAAATTTGACTTAGCTAATTTTCCCGCTTTTTTGAACAACTGTTCAATTGTAGGGTGTCGAAGACACCACAGTGTAATGTACACGGTTTCAGCGACACCATTACTTGTCTGCATAGTTCAGCCTTTCAACCACCATGCACCATGGTATGGTCGTAATCACACAGTGACAAATCTTCCACATGGCGGCCGTTTTATAACGTAAACGCCGCATTATTCTGTCTTGCTGGTGCTATTATTGCCAAACATTACTCACAATAGGATTAGCATACAAAAGGTGACACGTGTTCCTCGAATATTTCGAGAAAATCGATTCAGTAATTTAAAAAATTATGTGAAATGACAAGTGTATTAACCGCCTAAGACGGATGTATTTTACCCGCATTTTTCTGTTACCCCAGGAATATTGGGACTAAACCCCAAAACCAGCTTACTCCACCTCAGCGGTACTCTTACCTGTTAAAATTCTGTTCAAACAGAAACTATCCTTCTATCCACCAGTTACACTCATTCTCATATTATACCTTAAATGCTTTAGTAGTCAAGGTTTTATTTCTGGAAAAGCACAGTTATCTGCGTGGAATCTGTATAGCGTAACTTGTTTCTTGAAGGTCTTCCACCAGGCGTCTTCCTGCTATCCTGTAGTTACACTTACTCACAAATTTCACTTCAAATGTTGTGGTAGTCATGGTCCTTATGTCCGAAAAAGAACAGTTTTTTGCGCGGAATCTACATACCGTAGCTTAATTTTTGAAGGCCTTGTACACTTCACGGCTTTTAAGTATGAAATACTTAATGACTTTGAGGGCACCCAAAAATTTTTATGCCTTAGCCAAAATTGGGAGATTGCGCCCGCCCGGTCGTTCCATTAATATCTGGTCTTGCCAGAAAGAGCAATATTCATTACTGACAAAACTCGGCTACTCAGACGATTGTTACGTTCTATGACTTGTTAAATCACGCAATTGTATGACTCCAAAAGTACGTCAACATTGCATTCGACCCGATGTGGCATGCCATACACAATTTTGTCTTAATTCATGGGAGAAATACATAGCTATAAACACGGTATACGACAGCCACAGCGCCAAATTTGGTCGAACCAGGTTTGATCGGATCTGATGCAATGTGAAAACACCTTAAACGATGTAGTATTCGTAATAAAAATTAAAATAAGTTTAAAAATTTTACGCGCCTTATGTAAACAATTAATTGACATAACCTCAGAGTGTTTTTAGGTATCACATGTATCGTTGTTACATTACCTAAATATTACAAGCACAACGATCTCGTAGTACCATTCGGTTTTCGCAATCTTAATTTATAGACAAATTTAGGCTATATAGTTTGGTCGATGGTCGTCACTGTTTCAGTTTACGACGTTGTTCAATTTTCGATGGTTTAGTTACAGCAGAAGTTATAAGTTATAGTGGCACTTTGAGAGTAGTTATTACATTAAAACTGCAGATATTTTACCTATGTCCGTCAAACGGTCTTATTGTTCAAACGGTCTTATTTTTTATTATATTTTCGTCTGGATAATTAAACGATTGGAATTTGAGCTTATTCTCTAATCTTAGAATCTTTTGAACTTAAAAACTACATAAAATTAAGAAATTTTACATTAATTTGATATTTACAGCGGTCTCAATTTAGTTATATTTTCTCATTATTAGTCATATTTAGCATGAATACGATTTTGGCTAAGGCATAAAAATTTTTGGGTGCCCTCAAAACCATTAAAAGATTCATACTTAAAAGCCGTGAAGTGTACAAGGCCTTCAAAAATTAAGCTACGGTATGTAGATTCCGCGCAAAAAACTGTTCTTTTTCGGACATAAGGACCATGACTACCACAACATTTGAAGCTAAATTTGTGAGTAAGTGTAACTACAGCAGAATAGGAAGACGCCTGTGGAAGACCTTCAAGAAACAAGTTACGCTATAGCACATTCCACGCAGATAACTGTGCTTTTCCAGAAATAAAACCTTGACTACTAAAGCATTTAAGGTATAATATGAGAATGAGTGTAACTGGTGGATAGAGGGATAGTTTCTGTTTGAACAGAATTTTAACAGGTAAGAGTACCGCTGAGGTGGAGTAAGCTGGTTTTGGGGTTTAGTCCCAATATTCCTGGGGTAACAGAAAAATGCGGTAAAATACATCCGTCTTAGGCGGTTAATACACTTGTCATTTCACATAATTTTTTAAATTACTTGATCCATTTTCTCGAAATATTCGAGGAACACGTGTCACCTTTTGTATGCTAATCCTATTGTGAGTAATGTTTGGCAATAATAGCACCACAACAGAATAATGCGGCGTTTACGTCATAAAACGGCCGCCATGTGGAAGATTTGTCACTGTGTGATTAGCGACCATACCATGGTGCATGGTGGTTGAAAGGCCGTGAACTATGCAGGAACAAGTAATGGTGTCGCTGGAAACCGTGTACATTACACTGTGGTGTCTCTTTGACACCCTACAATTGAACAGTTGTTCAAAAAAGCGGGAAAATTAGCTAAGTCAAATTTCAAAATATTTAAGCTAACTCGATAGTATTCCCCCGATAAACGACTGCCGTTTAAAGCTCTGCGTAGGAAAATGCATGGACAAGTCTTGCCGAGAGCAATAGGTAACTGAAGTTAGAGGCTACA